>JAQQZS010000020.1:16107264-16117786 GCA_030068045.1 Platyallabes tihoni | reverse complement strand
GGTTGTCGGGGGGGGGGGGGTTCTTGTGGGGGGGATGGGGGGGTGGTAATCCCCTGGGATATACAGGGTGTAATAGAAAAGTATACTCATTATGAAATATTTCAACATTTTATCAAGCTTCTTTTTTTTAAAGAAAAGTATGGTGCATTTTTAAAAAAGGCATTTTTAAAAACTGGGTTCCTGTCTTCAATAATTATGGCTTGGCTATTGCTGTATTACGGTGCCAAGTTTCAATCCCGTTGATGCTGTGGTTCTCCATGACAGGGAGCCAAGGAGGCCAAATTGGTCATGTTTGCTACAGTAAGTGGGATGGTTATACCCTCTCTCCCTGTTAATCACTTTTTATTTAAAAAAAAAAAAAAGCAGAGTAATTAAAAAAAGGCTAGTGAATCATCCAGCCGGTGTGTCATGCTACTCTGAGGAATTGTGTGGTGTGCGTGTGTTGGTTAGACAGTATTCTCAGCTTGCTGTTTATATAAGCCTGAGATACTTGATACTTCATCAAGTTAGAAAAAAATAATAAAATTAATTAAAAGAAAAAACAGATGGTGATTTGGTAAGAAAGCAATAGGACAAAAAGGTCATTTAATAAAAAAAAAAAACAGTTTTAATTGCAGATAGAGTCAAACAGGGTCTTTCAATTGTGCAGAATACAGTTGAAAAATAACTTTATTTCTCTATATAATCCCTTGCTACAGTACACTAATGCACAGTGTTTCACTAGTGCTTGGATACCATTAAGGTTCAGTAGAACATTTTCTCAGTAGAAACTCCATGCTTCACGCTGGCCTCCCAGGAACTCCTTTAACGCCTTAGACATTTGGAGCGAGGTCAGGACTGTAGTAGGGATGTGGCAATCAGGGCTTCCACTCACTGAATGTTCACGGGACGACTGTAGCGAGCTCCGAGCCTCCTCGGCCGGGGTCGTCATTGACGGACGTACGACCTTCTCTACACATTTATTTTATTGTGGATAAGAGTCTCATCACCGCACTGTGCTTCAAGTCAACATGTTTTTACGCCTTCAATTTCATCACAAGTCCCACTTTGACTTGAACACAATATAGTAGGATGTAGTATTCTAAGCCTATCCTAACCCATCCTATCCCACTGCATAATGCCCTAAAATCAATGCAGTAAAATAAGGGCTTCACAGTCTCTGTCGCACATTTCATTGATTTATCCCTGGGTAATGAATGTCTCCCTAGTGATTGCTTTGCAAGACAAATACAAAAACGCTCTGTTTGTGTTAAGTGGGTGGTACACCGAGTGTTAAAAGAGCCAACATTAGCAGATTAGCTCAAATGACTCATGGCTTATGATTCATATCTGATTCATTAGTAAAACAAACAGCCAGCCAGACCAGAACTTTAGTGCTGTTTTGTTTTCATGTCATTTAATATTCACTGATACAGTTTGAATCATAAAATATAAAAGATCTAAGATACTTCGCAAATATCCGGGCTTTTTAAGAAAAAAAAAACACACACATTTCGAAGCAGAATCAGTCAGACGCCAGACACATAGTGGAAGGATCTGTCTTTCTAGTCGATCAAATTAGTAGAGACAGGTTTCCTGTTGTGCGGCGCTCGTGAAGAGATCTCGTAGGAGTGCTTGCAGCCTTCACTTTTGGATGTTAGAGGCTTTGATAAGGGTTCTTCTTGTAAGACCATCGACGTCAATTTTACTAACAGGGAGTGAATAAATGTAATAGGATCGTTTGTTCGTTTTGTGGCAGCACGGTGGCATAGTGGTTAGCACTGTTGTCTTGCACCTTCAGGGTCTGGGTTCGATTCTCACCTCAGGGAACACCAGTTAGCCTAATCTGCAGGTCTTTGGACTGTGGGAGGAAACCGGAGTACCAGGAGGAAACCCACCAAGCACAGGGAGAACATGCAAACTCCATGCGCACAGACCCCGAAGTGGGAATTGATTTTACACACAAAAAAGTTCTAGATTTGATACGCAGCTCATGACAGCACTCACGATGATGACGGACAGGTTAAACCCAGTTGTCAGTGTTTTTTAATAGCTGTGGCAAAACATTATTTAGAACCTATTACAGTTTTACCTGGATGTTCTGGCTCTGTGATGCCATCTAGTGGATATTGCTTTTGAATTCCCAGAAGCACTGTGCTGTACTTTACTGTACATAAACTACACAGGCTAGTGTGTGAACAACGATGCCAGTCCTGCCTCTCTTTCCGCCTGTCGAAAAATAAGGTCATCATTGCACATGTAATTAGGTTTTACAGTTTAAGAGCTGTAGGTGTAAACTTGCACTGTATAGTAGAACATTTAAAAAATTTGTTGAATAAGAATAACATTGTGTAAGTTCTCAAAAAAAAAAGGGCACCTTCTGTAGTTTTAGTATGCATGTTCGATGCAAAGCTCACTCACTCATCATCTATACTGCTTAATCCTGTATTCAGGGTTGCGGGGGGGCCTGAAGACTAACACAGGAGACTTAGGACACGAGGCAGGTACACCCTTTGGACTGTGGGAGGAAACCGGAGTATCTGGAGGAAACCCGGGGAGAACATGCAAACTCCTTGCACGCAGACCATGAGGAGGGAATCGAACCCTGACTTGGACATGCAGGGCAACATTACCAATATTACTAACCACTACACCACCATGTCACCTTCACTTTTTTAATATACTGGGTATCCCAAAAGTCTCCTTCTTTGTCCAACAGAACGTTCTCAATGTGATTGTTATTTCATTGTAAACACACACACACAGAGCTCTTTCTTCAATTCATAATGAATTTATATTAACAAATCTGGTGTTCTGCATGTACTGTAATTGCTTCCTTATGTCATAATTTCTCCCACGTATGCACTTTTGGGACACAATAGTAGTGTATTTCTCATTAGCCAAGGCAAAACCAAAGTTGAAGTGAGCGAATAAGTTTATTGCAATATTGTTATGCAGTAAATACCGATATGACATTTAAGAACTCAAACCTTTCAGGTTACGTGTGTTGTTCAGTAGACATGTGCCGATATTAGGTTCACATCACAGTCTTTCCCACTGAGGAATAAGATATCCTTAATCTAAATTTGCAAAAAATTTAGAAACTTGCCTTCCATATGAGACACGTTTTTCATCAGCTGTAAATCAAGTGCATACTCTCCATCCAGATTACAGTATCATGAGTTTAACATCATGCTAGATCAGACAACTGATTATCAGCACATGTCTAGCTGTCAGAAATATGAAATCATATGACGAGCAGAAAGTTAACAATCACCAATAAACCATTTGAAATACAGGTGGATTTGATGCACGGCCTCGATGCTTTCTGTGGCATGCAGCGACACCGTGATCGAGTTATCATCATCATCATCGTGTCTCACCACAACCAGACTTACACACCCACACTGTGGAACACAGTAATACATGAACAGGTCCACAAGCTGATTGTCTGCAAAAATTCCTCCTTTTTAAAAAATAGTTTTAGAGGGTTTAGATAAGAAGCAAACTTGATGTGTGCAGATCAAGTTCAAGCTCTGCGTCAGAAGAGACAGCAGGTTAAATACTACAATAGTACAGATCTTCTACTTGGGGGATTAAATTAGGTTTTCGGACATTTTACTGCTGTACACACACAAGACATCATAGCTCTCAGGGAGTCAGAGAATAAAGCATTTGTGTTTTACGGTTTCCTCAGTATTTCCTTTTTTTTTATTATTCTTCTTATTATAACTTTAAAAGAGAACACGAAAAAAAAGTTGGCAAGTTTGTAATGTAAGTGATTAGAACTTGGTTATTTTTTATATTGGGGGGGGGGGTGCATGGGGTGCGGGGGGGTTCCTACAAGATTAAATGTGTTGCATTTCATTCATTAATAAGTATGCATGTTTAAGCACAGGCAACTAGAGTGGTCTTAGAGGAATAAAACACTTCAGAACATGCTGTTATATTAAAATAATCAACAGTGCCATGGTAATCCTGCGGTTGATTATATTTCTATAACAGCATCACTTTCTTTTGTTAAGTGATGCACAAAGAACAGCACTTTAATTCACCTCATCTCTCTCTCTCTCTCTCTCTCTCATACACACACACACACACACACTGCACAGATCATCTTTACATCTAATCCATCTCTTATTTATCGGGCAGTCCTAAACTTAAAAAATAAAAATAAAGTTTCCCTTTGTCAATCATATAGCGGTTATAAGTTGTCTAAAAAAAATAATATTTTTTGTGCTATAAATAAATATTTCTAGGAGCTAAAGTTGGAAGAACACTGTTGCTAGGCAACCAAGAAACACAGGGTGCGTTAGCTAAAGGTGGAAGAGACTGATTTAGCTAGCTAGTGTATAATCATTATTTAAGGGCAATGTAAATCCAAATCAGTCAAGGAAGCATGACAAAATCATAGAGAACATCAACATTTACCTCAGATGTGTTGTTAAATTATTTTAAAAATGCATTTCTGTGGCTGTAATTCCATTTTTATTTAGTGCTAATTGCTAAGTGGACTAAACAGGAAAACGTTCCAAATATATAAAAAAATTTTTAAACACATCTGAGGTAAATATATTGTTATTATTAACATATTAATATTATCTATGATTTTAAAATGTTTCCTTTAAAATGATTCTGCTTTTGAATCGCTCTCAATCGGACTTGTTAGCTAAAGCGCTAAGGCTCGCTCATCTCTTACTCCCTCCACTTTAACCGTTATACAGGGTCGCACATACATACATACATAAGGAAGGGAATCGAACCCGGACCCTGTGCAAGGCGACACATTTACAAAAGCAATCATTTACACCATTTCTATTACTTTTGTTAAAGAGCTGTACCAAAAAAGTCATGAAAACCTCAAAAAGTTTTTTTTCTTTTTTTAAATATTATTATCTGTCATACATAGGAGATTCAAACTGCACGTTGTTGGAGTTACGTTTTTCTCTATACAAAAGGTTCTACACAACATGGTCTCCGTCAAGAGCATCGCATTTACACCATAGTTGAAACCAACTCTCGAATCCGTTTTGTAAACCCACTTTGTCGCACTACAGAATGTTTACGGAGAGGACACCATTGACAAGAGCAGCATGTACAGATGGATGAAGAAGTTAAAAGAAGTTGCTCTAACAACAAGTGCAGTTCGAACCACCCATGTACATGTACAGTTAATAATAAAACATATTCCCACTTTTGCATTTGCACAGCCCTCGTATAATGTATAACCTGTAATTTGTGTTAAGAACGTTTACGCTCTTGGGTGTTGTGTGTACGCAAAACGGCTGACATTAACATTCAGATATGATTTGGCTGCAAAAATTTGTGTCTGCATGATGCAGAGCAAAGAATAAAATGACAATGGTGGCAAACGAAACACACCTGACCTGCATCTCACACACACTAATGTTTAGATAATTTACACCGCATGCATTTTTTAAACCATACCTAAACATTTTCCGCATTTGAACATGTTTTATATGTAAGGTCGAACAACGTTATTTGAGAAGCAGGTTACAGCTAGAATAATTTTGAGCTGACAGACATTTCAGGCATTTGTTTAAGATTTTTTCCCCCTTACATACTTGTATACCTGTAAATATATTTTCATTCTTCTCTACAGTGGTGTAAAACGTCAACGTTTTACTAGTCGTCATGGAGACCATACTACAAAAAAAAACAAAAAGTAATATTGTAACATTTGTCATTATTCTGTTAATAATTAGTAGAAATGTTTATATCAAGGCTTAATACTTATCATGAAATATTGTACAAACTTACTAGGGGCGCTGTATCATGGCTGACCCTGCGCTCTGACCCCAGTTACGCTGGGATATGCGAAGAAGGAATTTCACTGTGCTGTAATGTGTATGTGACAAATAAAGGCTTAACTTAACTTAATAATTTACACTTCAACATATCGGTTTTGGATGTTTGGGCTCGATTCTGCCCCCTGGTGGATGGTGTTTTAAATCCTTCAGATGTGTTTATTGTATGCAGACAAGTTATTAATTTTAACATAAGATCATTTTTATTCAAGATATTTTCTGAAATAGAGATGTGCATTTGCGGAAAACAGACCACATCATAAATGTGGTTTTGGTCCAAACTGTTCCTTCTACGTTTATGCTTAAGCTTTGAGGAAAGCCAAAATGTTTATTTGAAAATGTTCATATTTTCATTCTCACCTTGCCTTTGTTAACCTCCTGCGACAGACAGTGTGTGTGTTTCAAGTTGTCTAAAACCTAGCTAGCTAAAGCAATGGTGGATGGTAAAACGCCACCACTAAATATACATGCACATGTATATTTATGTGTTTAAATATATGTTTAAATCTCTCTGGACCTCAAAATGCCTGACGCAAAAATTTGACTAGGTGAAGGTTTTTTTCCCCCCCAGATGCCACTCATATGTGATCATCAATTCTCTCACTGTAAAAACTTTGCTTATGCAAAACAATCTGGATTTTAGCATCCCGTCAGAGCAAGGTTGGGAACAGAAATGCCTATGATGGTAAAGTAGGAAGACCTTATTGCAAGGACATGTCTAATCTTGTAAAAATTGTGTGTATTCACTCAGCAGAACAAATACCCCTTACCCTTGATATTTGAAGTAAAACAAAAAAAAAAAAGATTTCACATAATCTAGGCTGAATAATAACATTCCACCAACCGTTCTGTGTTACAACAGGAAACACCACCATTTCCAAAAGAAAAAAAAAAGGAAGACGTCAAAACGACATGTTTGAAGCAAAACAACAAAATCATTCATGGGTCAGTCGATCTGAAATCATCAGAGACGACCCGACTGACCGTCGGCTTTAGTTTGAGATACTGACGCTTTAAAATGGAGTTTTGGCTCCATTGTAGAAACTGCAGCAAAGTTAACATTTTATGTAAAAGCGCTAGATGAGTGACATTTACAAGGATTGTTGTGTCTAGTACAAGTTTCTAAAAGTAAAAGTCCACAACTGCAAATACCAATTCAGGGAATTTTTATGGCACATTTCATACCTTTTTTATTATATTGAGTGTTCGAGTCAAACCAGGACTTGTGATTGAATTTGTGGTGAATGAAGGCATTAACATTTATTAAAAAAAACTTCAAGTACAGTGATGAGACTAACAGAAACGACTGCAGCCACCTCGGCCAGGCTCGTCAGTCATTAGAACACCTGATCCTTCAAAATCGACGGATAACTTCCGCCAACTCGCAGAAGACACACACCATCATTCAGCAACACCACATTATAAGAACTTGATGGCCACGACCTGACCACAAGCCATTTCCATAAGTTTGGGCCATTAAAGGAGTTCCTGGGAGGCCAGGGATTCATACAAAAAAGGCAGTCTGATTATGGCTTTGAGAAAACGTTCTATCCTGATGTTATCCAAACAATAGTGAAACGCTGGGATAAGTGCATTAGTGTAGAGAAATATGGGTAGTTTTTACTCTCATAACTGTGTTCTGCTATTCTGCGCAATCAAAAATCCCGGTTTGACTTGAACAAGTTTGTACCTTTGTTAATAATAAAAAAGTATTTTTAAAATAGTTTTAGCAGGACATAAATTGGCATGCCTGGGCTCCCAGTTAGGAAGTTTAAGATCTTTTATACTAGACAACAATCCCTAAAACATTTCATGCATTTAGCATAAATAATTAAAAATGTATGGATGGGTTTTTTTCCCCGCCAAAGCAACAGTCTGTCCGGAGACACACCCCCTTTTCAAGCATCTGTATCTCAGAAACGACCAAACCTTCTAACC
This sequence comes from Platyallabes tihoni, assembly GCA_030068045.1. Classification (NCBI taxonomy): domain Eukaryota; kingdom Metazoa; phylum Chordata; class Actinopteri; order Siluriformes; family Clariidae; genus Platyallabes; species Platyallabes tihoni. The sequence continues at coordinate 16,110,041 of JAQQZS010000020.1, read as the reverse complement.
TGGTGATTTGAAGTGGATTTACCCTTACATTTAATAATGATTATTATATATACTAACAATCTCTTTTCTATATCCAATTAATTTACAGAAAAAAAAGAAACAAACAGACAAACAAACAAAAAAAAAAAAAACAGATTTTAGATTTATACCCCACTACTGTGTCAGTGCTCAGGTTGAATTCATCTCCTGCGGATCAGTAACTGCACACAAACAATATAAAATAGGAAAAATAAACAAACAAAAAAAAGACCACCCATCACATCCCATCTGGAGGCGTTTCTCTGTAAATACACATCGCACTCGGCCACTTTCCTGACCAGAGTAAATGATGTTAATTTAGAAGACATCATGCTTGTGTACGACTTCCATGTTAGAAACTGCCCTCTCCGCGTTTCTTCTCCATGTCTCCGTGTGATCTCCAGTGGACTCTGAAAGTGTGTCTGTAAAAAAAAAAAAAAAAAAAACACATCTTGGTATGTTACAGCTATGTCACAGAGCCGGAGTCTCTCTCACTCTCTCATTCTCCTTGTCTCCCTGTAAGTGGGGGTCCGGAGCCCCTCTCGTCTCTCCCAGCTCTTCAGGATGAGTTCTGAGGCGACTCGGCCGTCTTGGATGGCGTCTCTTCAGAAGGACTCTCGCTAGAGATGCCCGTGTCGCCGTTCTCGGCTCCGTCCACCATTAGGTGTTTCTCCACAACTGCATATGAGAGCAGAGAAGTGTAGGTATTGAGCAATTTTAGCAGATTTTACATTTTATCAAATGATACACTTTAGTCTTAGAGAAACACTGTCTCGATCGAATCTTACTCTCATGTGGTGTTGCATACTGTACAACCGGATTTCACTCAATCTAATGTCACATTATTATTAGGGCCATCAATGTTAACACAGTACTATTCTTTAACAGAAATGAATCATATTTTGTAATATTAAGTTTGACACTAATAGCTTCCCATAATTGTGGCGCGGTTACCCGGCTGTGTGTGATAATGGCACGTTTAACACAGATAATACGACGACTGAGGAAACATCACCAGATGTGCTGAACGGCAAGTTTCATTATAAAAATCTTCTAGATGGAAGTTTGGATAAAACCAAAGTTGTGTGCTCGAGCTACCTTCAAGGGGAACTATTTTTACGAGAAAACATTAAATGTAAGACGTGTGAGTGGTGGCTCGGACAACTAAGGCTCTAGGTTGTTAATTTTTGAACCTGGATGGTTCGAGACCCACCATCGATGGATTGCCAGCCACTACATGCAATGCCGGTTCCCATTCGAGAGATTTTTATTTAACATTTGTTAAATGTTTGAGATATTAGAAAACTGTATAATGTTTCCTCTAACCATGCGTTTCTTTATTCCAACATTACACGTTTATAATACAAGTCAATCTGCGTATTTTAAAAACTGTGATTAATCGCAATTAATCACAGACTATGACTGCGATTAACTAGATAAAAAAAATTTAATCGATTGACAGCACTAATCATTATATCTTCCAATTAATCCTCTTTTTCTTGCCTTGTAATGATGATGCCGACTCAGCAGGGCCATTGGCATGGCTACCGCCAGTTCCCTCCTCCAGCTCGTCCAGGTAGAGCCGATAACGATGCCCGGTCTCATCCTCATACTCCACATTCTCATCATCCGAGTCCACCTCCGGTGCCACGTACACCACCTCGAACTCGATCTCGCCTCTCTGCAGGGTCGCATAATCAAATAATCAGCCAGTGAGCTGCTACACGTGTATCACAAATATGTTTTGTTTTTTTTTTGCTAGTGATGTAGATAGAAACCTGTTGAGAGAGGATGGTCACTGCTTCCTTGTGCTTGGCGTCTCTCAGGTTGATGTTGTTGACGGCTAATATGGCGTCTCCCACATGCAGCCCCCCGCATCGCTCTGCAGGCTGGGCTGGGTGGATCTCCGAGATCAGGATGGGAACACCGTGCTCCTTACCTCCCTGGGTGCGCAAACGTCACACACGTGAAGGCCTACACAACAACTATTCTGATGTATGATCGAATTTGTCTGGAAACGTTTCACAAATTTTAGACATGTGAGAAATGTGGTAGATTCTGCAGTTATGGAGAAATTTCTCACTGTGATCGAGATCCCGAGCCCCTCGTGGTCCTCTTTAGACAGGAGCACTTTGCGGATAGGGCCGACTCCTTGAGTTTTCTTCAGAGATTCTGGGTCCTGATGAAGGAAGAGATGGCAGTCAGTAACTGTCACAAGGGGAGTACCAAGAAGTACCATTCGCAACCTTTCCTTCAACGTTCATGTCATTAAGTAAGGAAATAATACATCTAAAAATTACTACAAATAGATAAAACATTTACAAAAATTGCATACAGGTAGTCCCTGACTTACGAACGAGTTCCGGTCCCGGGAGCAGGTTCGTAAGTCGGATTTGTTCTTAAGTCCGACAAAGTGAATCTTATATGCCTTTGAAACTAATTTACAATGAAGCACACCAATCCACTTGACTAAATCTGTCTCCTTTCCTCACACTGCCATCACGTGGTCAAAAACCAAAATCGCACCTAAGGAAATGAAGCCCACACATGTTGAATATAAAAGTGTCGTCTCTGCGCCTTTAAATTGCGAGGGGAATCCCGGACACCATTTTGTCCCAGAGCTGTTTTCCACTGTATTGGACTGTGAACTAGAGCTGGGCGGTATGACCAAAAATTTATATTACGGTATTTTTCAAAATTATATCGGTGTCACGGTATTTGACGGTATTTTTTTTTTCCATGCATGATTAGGTGTTAAC
>JAQQZS010000020.1:16069117-16085514 GCA_030068045.1 Platyallabes tihoni | reverse complement strand
TTCACTGTGTACTAACTGTATATGGTTGAAATGACAATAAAAGCCTTTGAACTTGAACTTGAACTTGAACTTGATAAGCCAAGACACCTAAGAACAAAAGTAAAGCCACGTCTCTCATTGAAGTATCCTTGAACTCTGCTCGGTTTCCCAGCGTGCCAGACTTCACTCAGGTTTTATCCTCACTGTCAGTGTTCCTCCTAATGGATTTCCTCTGCTTGAATAATAAGAATAATGCGCATTGTTGTCTATAATCCGTCTCCCAGAGCAATTACTTAGCACCTTCACAAAGTGTCAGGTGATTAGATTTTCCCCTCCAGTCTATAACCAGAATACCCAATGCTCCTCAGCTGTGATTATCCAGCGTGAGTCATTGCTCATCGTTAACAAGAGGTTGTGAGAGAGATGATAATAGTAGAGGGGGTTTAAGGGGAGTTTTCCAGTGTGCCCTGAGGCTAAAGCGAAAGGTGCTGTTTCGATAGAGACAGGAAATCCATTTCACATCAGTTCCACAAGCGTGCTTCAAACAGCCTCATATGACGAAATTTTGTCGCCTTGTACCTTCAGGGTTCGTGTTCGATTCCCACCTGGGGGTCTGTGTGCAGGGAGTTTGCATGCTCTCCCCGTGCTTGGTGGATTTCTTCCGGGTTTGCTCCCACAGTCCAAAAACATGCAGATTTGGCTAATTGCTGTTCCCAAATTGCCCGTAGTGTGTGCGTGTGAATGAGTGTGTGAGTGTGAGATAGATTGGAACCTCGTCCAGTGTGTATCCATGCCTCCTGGGATAGGCTCCAAGCCCCCACGACCCTGTTTAGAGGATAAAGCGGTATAGACGATGAGTGCATGAGTGAGTATCAGTATATTAAGCTAAATATGTATCGATCCTAGCTGGGAATCAAACCCTGGAGGTGCAAGGCGACAGTGTCAACCACACCAGAGTTTGGAAAACAAGAGTTTGGCAATCATTTTTTTGAGGGGTATTTCAAGGATCAGGACGTTTGGAGGTCATGAGATCGAACCCCAGCATCACCAAGTCACCACACTGTTGGGTCCATTTATTATTTTAATATCTTAATTTAAACTGTATCCTTACCAGTGTGTAGTTTCCAAATTAAAAAAAAATTAAAAAAAAAAAAAAAAAAAAACATCTCCTCATACATACATATTACAAAAATGTAACATTTAACAACTAAAAATCTTTTATTATTCTCAATATAAAAATATTTATATTTTATTGTATTTATGTAAATACAATCTGAATTATATCGAATGCTCAGTACTGTTGGTTTGGTATAATTTTACAGTCCTTTGCTTTATTTCCGAACGGCAAATCTACTCGAATGCTTCAAGCGTTGATTAGAAACAGCCGAGCAGCGCTGATGTTATTAATTGCTGAGGAGAACCAAAACAAGCACTCAGAGTAAATTGGGATCAGGCTGATGGGGTTGTGGAAGAGAGCGGGGTAAATTGTGTTTACCAGGAAAAATATGCTCAGTTTTGACATTAATGGCGAAACTCACAAAATGCTGAGATTCCTGAACCATTTAAGGAATTTTGATTGCTGACAGGCGTTAGTGCTGGCGGTTATCGGAAAGTGAGAAATACAAAAAGGAGATCAGATAAATAGAAAATTTTATCTTAACTCTAGAGTGTTAAAATTCAGTCACTTATACAGTACCACTTCAGCGCTGTTATTTATATCTGAATTAATCCCAGTAAAAATATTTACAGTTTAGTTTTTCTAATTAATATCTATTGGTGCAGGTGTTTGTTTACATTGAGCAAGTAGCGCATTAGTAGCTTATTAAAAGTAGATTATTCAATCCGACACATAACTGTTGACAGTTTTACTCGACATTTTGATTTCACTTACGGTGCAGGTTAAACTTCAGGCAGACATGGAAGTACTGGAAAAGTTTCATTAAATTCTGTCCAGCGGTCGATTTAAGACGCGCTCACAGTTTGACGCTGTACGTTGTTAAACTTAATTTCTACTTAACATTTTGATTAAAATTTTGCTGCAGGTTAAACTTCAGGCAAACGCCTACGTAAAGTTTTATTACATTTTGTCGAGCCAATTTAGCTTGAAGCTGTGACAAAAGCTGGCTGGACAGACATACAGACATACAGACAGACAGACAGTATGTATTGGGGTTTGGGGCTTTATAGTGATGCAGATGCCATAGGTCACTGAGAGCCGTACAAAATCTTGGAAAGTGTCTCCAAGGGCCCACAGCAAACATCAGCTTCAGATACACTTAAATAATATTCGAAGGCCATGTTTTAAAATGGAAACACATATAGATCAGATCCAGCACACAAGGCTTTTTTTTTTTTTTTTTTTTTTTGCACATGGCACAAAGAGCACTCTGTTGTTGGAAACATGAGCCTATAATCACCGGTCTGTCATTCTGCAGCGCCTTTTGATCCAGATGGCCACATCATGTAGGAATGTCATCACCGCTGGATCTCTTTACCTCGTCTTGGAGTCGTACGACGGCGATGGCGTACATTTGAAGTGCTATGTTTAGAAAATTGGTTTGCAGCTTAGGATGTTCAATGTGAAAAATAAAGACCACCCGTGGTGTCGTGTAACGTGTAACATACTAACAAGATCCTACATTCGGCAATAAATAAGCACCGGTGCTCGCTTTTTAAATGAGGCACAAACAATGTGCCGAACGGTTTGGACACCATGTGAACACCATGTGAATGTGGTTAAATTGCAAGCACATGGAGCGACTAAATCTATCCCAGCGTAATCAGTGTCCCCGGGGCAACTTCATAGTATTTTATGGATTTTTTTTTTTACGCAGTGAATGTAAGAATGACTTGTAAGGGGGAGGGGCACACTGCAAGTTAAACGAGTTAGAAGTATAATGAAAAGTACAAAAATAATCTGTAATGCGCACCTGCCTGCATAATGAGCATTTCGTCCGGTTTCTGTCGCCAATGAAATTATCGTAATTATCAGAATTACCAGATTGAACAGCATCACGATGTCCTAATTACAACCTCTCCTGTTGAGCCTATATATAGCGTAAGGACGCGTCATTGACGGGAAAAGGGTTTGTAGATGTACAGTAGTTAAATGGTTAAGGCTAAAAATAAGCTGATCAGCTTTAATGATAATCAGTGATCTTATTATTTCAGGCTGAAGCCGACGCACTGTACATGATAGCTTGTAAAGCGACAAAATATGTAAAAAGTCTAATCGGGTAAATACTTACAGTATGCAAACCAGTGAATGTTATATATAAATGCAATCAATGCAATCAACATTTGACTGTTTTTTTCTTCTTTTTGTGGAAGTTAATGGTGTCAGGTTCATAAAATTGTCCATGATGTTGATATACAGTGCTGTATGTGGTACTTTCTAAAATGCTTGTCCCGGCTAAAACAGACAAGAAATCATAAGGCGTTTAAGCTAATCATATGTCATAGGCGCGTACTGCGTCGAGAGCACGATATCAATTAACTCGTGTTTACTTCGGGTCTCTTGGAAACCAAATGCCACACTTCATTGTCCTTAGCTGACCTCAAGGATCGCCCTTCCTCCAGGGACCCTGGATAAAGTGGCCTCCCTGCGTTCTAAAGGTCACCATATGGCGAGTGATCAGCGCGGGTATTTTTCAAGCTGATTAGGCCTGCAGTAGAGAACACACCTTATTAAGCTTTGTTTAAAAAGAGCTTTTTTTCTTAAGGGTGGAGGAGGAGAGCGGCAAGACGCTTTTAAACAAAACCCTGGGAAGTAATCAAAATAAAGTGAGGAGAATACTGTAGCTTACATCCAGAACTGAAATATCACCCCATAAAAATAAAAATAAAAATGTTTATCAGTTTATCACAAAGATTGATTAAATTATTGATTTAAAGAAAGAGATCCTTTGTGCCAACATGTGGGCAGGTGATCATAAGCTACACTAGATTCCAGCTTCACACTGAAATACCTTACTTACAAAACTCCTTAATAAATCAGGGACCAGTTAATTGTTACATTCTATGTCCTAGTTATTACTTTTGATGGCAGACTGGATCAAATCTTCCCATTATTTTCCTATAACAAATGACCTGCTGGGTTTTATTCCTTACATATAAAATAAATTTCATAAAAATATTACATAATCAAAAGTGCATCAGGTAGACTTTAAATTCATGACTGGATCGTCCCATCTCTGAAAAATCATAGGATTACAGCCTATGACTTGCGTTCAAGTCAAACCGGAACTTTTGCAGAATAACAGAAGACAGTCATGAGAGTAAAATCTCCCTTTATGTCTCTATATAATCCCCCGCTACACTAATGCACTTATCTCAGTGTTTCACTAGTGCTTGGACACCATCAAGGTAGAAAGTTTTGATCAGTACACCAGATCCATGATCAGACAGCCTGCTTTGTGTATGAAATTCCAGCCTCCCAGGAACTCCTTTCATCCCAATTAACTTCATGTAACGTTATCCTCAAGTTATCTGTCAATTTTCAAGGTCTAGGCATTCCACTCGCTGGATATTCACAGAAACAATTACAATGGGCTTCAAGGCAACTAAGCCAGGATTGTCGTTAATGTCTTTTGCACCGTTCATATGTTTTATTGCAACGTAAAGAGTCTCATCACCGTCTTCTGTAAATGTCAATCGGTTTTATGTGTTTATTCACAAGAAATTGGAATTCTGGATTTTCCTTCTGGATCAATAAAGTATCTATCTATCTATCTATCTATCTATCTATCTATCTATCTATCCATCCATCCATCCATCCATCTATCTCCTCAAAAGTTCCGGTTTAACTTTGAACACCCCTTTTACCCTTTTATTTCTTAAGATCAGAGAGTTTTGTGTATTCTGGATCCTTCGTAACCTGAAAGGTTGTATGTATTTTCCTTTTATTAACATTAACAGACAAAAAGGGAAATAAAGTTGGCAAAGGAATGAGAAAGAGTTTGCTAAAAATAAATATTGGCTCAACTGCATAGACATTCGTTGTTGTGTTGGCACAAGCCCATAGAGCGAGGAATTAATATTAAGTAACTGACGTTTCAGACACACTATGGGTAAATGAGGTGTTTCTAGTAAAACTGGAGTCCATTTACCTTTTTCATCATCTGATTTCATTTTCATATTTTGACTCAGAAGATTCGTTTGTTCCGTCCTCTCATGATCACTGCCTCAACTGAACCATTTCAAACTGGGAAGAGGAATTTTATGTGGCTAAAGGCTAGTGGATACACACACACAGCGAAACGCCACACTCCAACGTTTTTCAGACTGGATCTCATTAATCTGGATCTGGATTTCAGAAATAATCTCATTGTTGAGCAACAACTGGCCTGGGCTTTGTTCATTACATATAAAATGATTTCAACATTGTAACATCATCAAAAGTGCATCAGGTTTGTGCTTTGATTCTAAATATTATGTCCTTTCTACCCGCCCCCAAAATTTAGGCTTGATTTTTAAAACTTTTCGTGAAAAAGTGAAAGTCTTAAATAATGCCATGACGATCAAACTAATCCCATACAGTTTGTTTATTCACTCTGGTAGCTGGCCTTCCGAATGGAAAACATGAAATATTCGGAGAGGGAAGGACTCCAGTCATCGTGCCCGCCTCTGCATGAATCACACTGCTTTGGTGCTGAGCTGCATGTGTATGTCATTAATCACACTCCTGGTTTTTTTGCCCAATTTACATGCTCATCCTTATAGTCATCCTTATAAACCAGTACGAGAGAGAGAGAGAGAGAGAGAGGGAGAGAGAGAAATAAAGTAAGAGAAGACTCAGCATCTTCTGCTTTCATTTTTTCCATTGCTGCTCCACAGTCTCTAATCTCACTTCGACAGTGCCTTTATGTCTTCTGTGGGCACAGGCATAAGAAGGGCCCTCTGTTTCCAGCTGTGTGAACTGCTGCCGTGTGGAATTCTTGCTGGATTTTCTACCTAATTACCCTCCATTTTCTTGGTGCAAAAGGACGCTTTTTTCCTGCAGAGGAATGCGATACGGCTTTAGTGCTCCTCGGGTTTGGTTATTTTTCTCTAAGCTAGGCTCATGCTCTACATTAGCCTGCTTGTTTGGGCTCAGCAGAAGCATGTAATTCCACCAAGACAGCTCCAACTCTCCAGCATGGCAGCAGGTTCGATAACATCTTCACAGCTTATTTTAGTCAAACGCAACTCAATTAGTCACACCACATGCCTACGGCCTGCACCACTGAAACCTCCCTGGCTTGAACAGTAGCATGGATTATGCTTTATTATACTGTATGTATGCTCAAAAAAAAAAGTGCATTTCTTTAACTGAATAGGATTTTTGATTTTGACCTCTTAATACAAACTTGTTGAGAGGTCCTAAGTCTAAGGTTATATTTTTGACCGGCAAAAAAGATTCACTTGCAATTTTCACATTACTGAATGGTATTAAAGCCTCTCAGCTCTAAGATGATCTCTAAGCTCTCTTTTTAATCTTTTGGTTACCTTCCATCTACCAAACACATACCAGTAGATGAACTTCATCCATCCATCTGTCCATCTAGGAGCCTCTAGGGACTGTGGAGTCCAATGGTGATTAGCATTGTATTCATGGTTTCAACATCCTCCAGGCAACATCCATAGACACATTCACAAACTTTGGAATATCAAGTCAATAATAACAGGCGACAGGGGTAGCTCAGTGGTCAAGGCATTGCACTACAGTTTGAAAGGTTCCAGGTTCAAAGCCCACAAACACCAAGTTGCCACTGCGGTACCCTTGAGCAAGGCCCTTAACCATCAACTGCTCCGATGTATCATCAGATATAAAAATGGAAGTTGCTCTCGATAAGGGCATCTGCCAAATGTCAAAATGTAATTAGCCTAGTCTGCATGTTTTTAGAGGAAACTGGAGTACCCGGAGAAAACCCACCAAGCAATAATGCTAACCACTAAGCCACCGTGCCGCTAGTGGACAAAATCAATGAAATCGTTAATTGCCCTTAAGTCGGAATGAGTGTGTTTAATGATCATCGATTTAATAGTGGGTGTATTCTTGCATCCCATCATTGTGACTGAAAGTGGTACAAAATCCTAAAAGATGAACAAACAAACAAACAAACAAATTGTCTTTTTGTATGCAATCAAACTAAGATAATGGATAATAAACGCATAAAAAGATAATGCGCCAAGCAGCAGGACAAACTCAATTATTGTTAAAATAAATAAAAGAAAGTAAAGTGTCTTCATTGTCAAAAAATGTTTTTCTTAAGAAACAATTTAAATACAATAACAAATCCAGAAACTTTGACTCTGACAATCTGGTCACTTTGTTTCATTGCTTGGTCTATAGATCAGGGTTCATCCATCATCTTTTCGGATGCACACATCCAATCCCCGTACAAGTGATGGGAATCTCTTATTTATACATTCTTCATTAGTAACCACCTTATCCTAGTCCTAATCGTCATGGACACAGAAAACTAGACTAGACGTGATGCAAAAATACACCAACTATTAAACACACTCAATTTGGAAGATGGAAGGCAACCAGAGGAAACCCTGAAGCTGAGAGGCTTCACTGCCCTCATATAATTCAAAAAAGTGAAAATTGCAGTGTGTTTTCTTCAGGCTTAGGGACACTGAGTATGTTTTCATTCCATCCAGCCATCCATCTAGGAACCTCTGCAGTCCAACTAGGGACCATGGAGGCCAATGGTGACCATTATATTTATTCCCGCTGGGTCCTCCAGCTAACATTCACACACTACATGCAATTTGAGGACACCAATTAGCCTAATCTGCATGTCTTTGGACTGTGGGAGGAAACCAGAGTACCCAGAAGAAACCCACCAAGTTTGTGCGAACATGCAAACTCCATGCACACAGATCCTGGGATGGGAAACGAACCCGGACCCTGGTGGTGCAAGGCGACAGCGTTAACCACTATGCCATCTTGCCGCTATGTTTTTGTTAAGAGGTCAAAATGTCCTATTTGGGTAAAAAAAAAAGGCACTTTCCATCCCATAAAGGATGTATTCAGTATTAACATATATACAGTATACAGTATAAAGCAGTATAATCCATGCTACTGTTTAAGTCAAGGAGGCTTCGATAGCGCAGGCTGCAGGTATGTGGTGTGACTTATTGAGTTGCAATTGACTAAAATAAGTGGTAAAGATGTTATCACTGCTGCTGTGCTGGAGAGGTGGAGCTGTCCTGGTGGAATTACATATTTCAGAAAAAAAGCTGTATCACATACCGAGCAAAAAAAAAGAAAATGTGCAAGAAAATGTGATGATGGAAATGTCTGTGGAAACGGCATTTTAAGATATGGGTAGGAAAATGATGAGTGGGCGATTTGTTAAAATCAGCAATAGACTCATTAAGATGTCACGAAACATATTAAATCTTTGTTGCTGTACTTTATCTGCAATGCTCTAAGAAAAACTATACTATGATTTAAACCTTTACGTTATTGACTCATTTCTTTTTTTCCATACAGGCACTGTGAATCCAAACAGTCATGCTGGACTGAGATATGACCCCACACTCCCTGCCGTCTCAATTTACACCTGAGTGAGTGCGTGAAACCTGGTACTTCTTGGGCACGTGTCCCTCGGTTCAACTGGAATGCTGCTGGTTTGGAAAGCAAAGAGCCATTGAGGTTCAGCGAGAACCTGCTGCTGAGATTTGTTCCGGGGAGGAAGGGAGCGTTCCTGACTGGGAGCAGAGATCGAGCCAAGGTATACAAACCCAACGCTGACACCCCTCGACTGCATTTAATATCACATTTAAAAAAGCAAACGTAGACTCAGCTGAATGTGTAGAGACGTAGCGTCAATCCTACAGTCACAGGGTGAGATGTTCCCTCTAACGCATTTGTGTTTATTTTCCTCCCTGAAGGCTTCACTGCATTACTCTAGAATGTTTCTCCTTCCCCCAACTCATTATATTAAAAGTAAAGTTTCCCCAAAGACAGCTAATACCCGACTACCCTCTACTCATATCTCTATAATCTGCTGTCTTGTTAGAGGATCGCCGTCTCATGCATGCTTCCAGGAAACAGAAAGCCTTAAACCTACAGCGCATGAGAATAAGGACTACAAGGTGGCCACAGCTGTAATTTGGAGATCGGAGCTCTGTGTGGCGTCGGCTGAGCCCCAGGCGAGTGGTCTGGACTGGGTTGTGTGGGGAAAAAGTGTGTTGCCATGCTGGAATTGAGCAGGCCTCATTAGAATGCTCTCTCTCTCTCTCTCTGTCTCTCTGGCTTTTCGTTACATGCTCCAAGGCCACCCTACTAACTGTTCTCTATACAAGAGAATGAAAAACAGCTGAACCAAAACAATGTTCAATTAATGTCAATTCTTATTTTATTTGTATAGCCTTTTTAATGATGGAAATTGTCACTAAGCTGGTTCACCGAAATAAAAATTCTGGACATGTAGTAAAAAATCTATAAATTTATACATTTATAAGTTTGTCCCTAATGGGGCATTGGTGGCTCAGTGGTACTGTAGGTTTCTTGCCTGCCATGTGGTGGGCCTGGTTTCAGTTCCCACCCAAGGTCTAAACCCCAGCCACTGGATGAAATGCTGGTCCCTAGCTCAGATAAAATGGAAGCGTTGCATCAGGAATGGTCCATTGTGTTTTGGTCCACTCTGGACAAGAGCAGCCAAAAGACCAACAACAACATCAGTTTGTCTCTAATGTGCAAGCCAGAGTTGGTGGTAGCCCAGAGTCAATGTGAGAAAAACATTTTGACAGGAACCAGATCATTTAGATGCTATAGAGTCCATCCATCCATTCATCCATCCATCTAGGAACCTCTGTAGTCAAACCAGTGACCATGAAGGCCAATGGTGACCATTGTGTTTATTCCCATTTTTATGACCGTGGTAAGACCTCTGGTCAACATTCACACACACATTCACACACTACGGGCAATTTGGGAGCAGCACTTCGGGAACTGGAGTACCCGGAGGAAACCCACCAAGCATGGAGAGAAAATCCATGTACAAAGACCCCGAGGCAGGAATCAAATGCAGACCCTGATGCATCATGGATGATAATCTCACATTGTAAGAAGGGAATAAATACAATAGTCATCATTGACCTCAATGGTCCCTAGTTGGTCTATAGAGGTTCCTAGATGGATGGATGAATTTTTAAAGTATATTTGGTTTATGCAAGCAGACTCAACAATAGTTTCCTGAAGACATAGATACACCTTGACAGGGACAAGGACAGATATATACTCTTTTATGGATGGCTGTACTTCCTGGGGGCGGCATGGTGGTGTAGTGGTTAGCACTGTTGCCTTACACCTCCAGGGTCTGGGTTCGACTCCTTGACCAGGTTTGAGTCCCGTCTCTGTGTGCATGAAGTTTGCATGTTCTCGCTGGGTTTCCTCTGGGTACGCTGCTTTCCTCCCACAGTCCAAGGACTTGCAGATTAGACTAATTGCCGTCCCCAAATTGCCCGTAGTATGTGTCCAGGCCGTAACCCACCTCGTGCCCTAAGTCGCCTGGGATAGGATTGTAGGACGGAATGTATTGGGGGCAGTTATTTGAGTTTGTTATGTTGATTAGTCATAAACGCTATTTTGCATGCAATATTCCTCTGTTCTTTTTATTTATTTTTCCTGAAAGCCAACTCATTTTTGTAGGATCCTTCACAAAACCATCAAGGACTTCCATGGAGGGGCAAACCTCTAAAATCCTAGATGATTATTTTTTTTTGGTCCAAGAGTATTAGCCATTGTTCCAGCAAACCTTTTATAAACTCAAAAACAGAAGTATAAGGTTCACGATGTTTTAATTACTCGCTTTTGCCCACATGTTGTGCCACAGTGTGAGACCCTCTTAGTGCCAGCACTTTTGGTTTAGCGGCTTAAGCTTCGTTGGGAAAAACAAAACATCTTCCTGTTGCTTTGAAAGTAACTATTACAGTTTTAAAAAAATCCATTGCTCTTAACACATCGTGGTGATTTTGCCAGACATTTCCCTCCACTAATGAGAGGCTTTACACCACAGCTATGTTTAATGGCAGATAGTCCTCTGTCTCGTTTTTTTTACGAAAGGAGAGAGGGGGGTGGGGGTGGGGGGTCTGGTTTCATTACCACAATCAGTAACTTGTGTATGTAAAGTAATGGTTTGATGAACATCACATTTACACAGTCTCCTTTTCACCCCAGATGTAGTTAATCAAAAAAAGGCCTGTGTGGTGTCCAACATTCGCTTTTATTTAGTGCTAGTGTCAGTACTCGTCGCTGACAGTTACAGAGTTTGTAGAAATAGTTCAAAGGTTAAAGCAAAAAATAAGATGATCAGCTTTAATGTAATTAGTGATATTATTTATGTTTATTTCTTTTACACAATTTTTTTTTTTTTTGTAAGGTTGAGGTTGAGTTCTACTTCTTTCGTCATCAGACAAACAGGTGAGAAATTGAAAAAGTAGATCGGATAAAGATGAAATTTTGTCACTTATGCCACTTCAGCGCTGTTATTGCAGCAAAAGTGAAAATATGTCTAATCCCAGTAAAAATATTCAGTTTAGCTTTTTATATTTTTAGCTTTTTTCCAGGAACCTGGAACCTTCTGATTACTAGTCCAATGCCTAAATCACTGAGCTACCCCCCTCCCCCACTCAGTGGCATCACTAACTGCACACATACAGCCATCCATAAATAGCTTAACTAATGACACTCTTACTGACAGACGAGGTGAATGTTATCTTTCCCACTTAGACAATATGAACATTTGTGCTTATTTAACTCATTTACACCTAACTACACTGTATGAACGGCTGTGATGTCCTCAGGGTTTGACCTCAAAGTCCAACTACAATTTAATTTGCCTTTTCGTTCCTGAAATGCTCCTTTTAAGGCCGTAGTCCAGACAATAGACCAGATGCAGACGAGACGCAGTACATGTTTTGTGACAGAGTCACACTCACACATGTACACACAGAAACTATTGCACAATTACATTTTCTCCTCTGTGTTTTCCCCAAGGGAAACATTTATTTCTTGTGTGTGTGTGTGTGTGTGTGTGTGTGTGTGTGTGTGTGTGCGTGTCTGGAATAATAAGGTAGCACTGCCCAGACTGTGTCTTCAGGCCAGTGAGCTTTACAGGGTAAACATTAAGCTGCTAGAACTGAAATCCCTCTAGATTAAGGGTTTAACGTGCTAAAATCACATGACCCTCCTTCCCTGAGGCTTTGTCTGAACTTCTTTGACCCATAATGCATTTCACTCCTGTATTTGGCCAGTGGGAGTTAATAGGATCTGAATGTTCTCCTGGTTTGCACCAGCAGGTTTCCGTTACTAGTCTAACAAAAACGTCATGGTATGATCACTGTCCAGCTTTTTCTTAATGATTTTTGTTATAACGCTAATCTGAATGCAGCCTAAAGCCTACTGCGTGTATCATAGCGTATAGGCTAAAACTTGGCTAAAACTGCACTGCTGTACTTTGTTTGTCTTCTTTAGCATTAAGAATAAAACCATCCTGGTGCTCAAGTCAAAGCCAGAATTATTGTGCGTGACAAATATTACTTGTGTGATATTAAATGTCTCATAATTTACTATTTCATTAACAAGTTAACACAGGTCTCAGAGCTCCTTCAAAGTGTGTGTGTTAATGCCACTGCTGAAATACCCCTCAGAAACTCCATATGTTTCACCCCTCCTGCAAATGCGCCATTTCAGTGTCTATGTAAATGAGCTGCTGCTGACCCACAGTCGTCAAGAGAACAGCAGAGTTGAGCAAGTTCCGTTCATCCCTAATGCATCACATACTGTATACGTTACTGCACAGTGAAATCCTTTATTCTTTGCATATCACAGCTTGATTAATGGGCTGGCGTCAGTGCACAGGTTCAGCCATTATACGGTGCCCCTGGAGGGTTATGGTCATTGCAGAGCTGGCGCTCAAACCGCTAATCTTCCAATCAGTAACTCAGAGCCTGAACACACTGAGCCACCACCCAAAGGAGGATAAATGTTGTCTTATATGAGGTCACAATAGTGAGAAAATCTTATTGGCTTGTTTAAGCCCTGGGCAATACAAAAAAGGGAAAAAAATTAGGGAATATTTTTCTCTATTTTATTGCACAATATTTGTCCTCATTTAGTAATATCATTAAAATAACATGATATTAATTAACTTAAGTTTTCTCACTGCTTGCGCACTCCACAACTATTATTTTCTAATGCTTCTCCTTGAAGTGCCAAAGAATCCAGCTTTAGTCACCAGATCTTTGTTCACTCACTCACTCACTCATCATCTATACACTTTATCCTGTAAACAGGGTCGCAGGGGGGCCTGGAGCCAATCACAGGAAACCCAGGAAACAAAGCCATATAGTAGTTCTTAAACAAAGACCAGCGGTACAGTGGTGAAGGGGTTAGCACTGTCACCCTGTACCTTCAGGGTCCGGGTTCGATTCTCGGCTTCGGGTCCATGTGCATGAAGTTTCCTCCGGGTACTCTGGTTTCTTTGTGTGTTTCCAGGTACTCTGTCTTTCCTTGTATGTTATTCTGTGATGCAGCAATTCCAAAAGATGCACACAAAAAAAAGCAGGCAGGGGCTGACTTGTAGGCTGGAATTAGGGGGAAAAATTGGGAAGGATTTAATTTTAAAAAGGAGACAGCAATGAGAAACACCAGGTCAACTGCAAGCGCTGTACAAGAAAGAAAGATCCTTCCATAGAGAGAATCTAAGAATCACTATAATTCCATTACAGAAAATCAGATTATAGTACTATAATGTACAAAGAAAAAAAATGTTTTGTTTAAAGTGTTACAGATATCATATTATAGCCTTTCTATGATATATGAATAAACATAAACCCAGTGTTTTATCATTGTCTCATGAGGAAACTGAACATGCATTTTCATTTTCAGTGTTGTGTACAGGGACTCGTAAAGTGAACATTATAATATTGCATTGTATTGCACTGCTTCTGGAAGATTCATCCATCAGTGTTTTCCTGCAGTTTATCCCGCCTCTACTGTTACGTAACAGCCACGACTCTTAAATTCCTGCAGATGAGGTCAGGTTTTTGTGGAGCAGAGCTGAAGTTCAGTTCTCACTCACAGTTATGCAAGAGCTCAAAGGCCGGGTTTTGATCTGTTCCTCTGCTGTTTACATGTCCCTCTGACTTGGGGAAGAAAGAACACACAGGCACAGGGAGGAGAAATGGCAGGGAGGAGAAAGACTGGAGCTCAGAGTTAGAAGTGGGCAGGCCAGGGTGTGTCTGCAGAATCTATTTCTAACTGAAAGGTTGACTTGGATGTTTAAGGAATAACCTTGTCATCCTCTGTGCTTGGACATTTGAACAAGGTTTTTTCCCCTAATGATGTTGTAGCAACCTTTAAGGCAGAAAACATTACAAAAAACCCAGCATTGTTAGAAAGGTTTAGGTTTCCTGTAATGGAAAGTGAAGTCAAACGGAAGGAAAGAACAGTGTAGGTCCAAAGGAAGTGCATGTTTCAGCGTGAATAAGACTGAAAGAAAAACTGACACTCAGTCTGTGGTTTTGCAGCTACAACAAATCCAAGCTATCCTGATATTCAGTATAACCACACGCTTGCTTGTGTGATATAAATAAAATCATTTTACTCTACTGAATACTTTAATGAGAATATAGAGATAAACAGGCAACTTTAGGTATATATGAGCAGATTGACAGCAAAAATATAATAAACAAACTTTTTAAATAAAATAAACTCATTTTACTCATTCTGGCATTTTCCCCCCTTGGGCCACAATATCTACAATAAAGCTTTCAATTGGAAAATGCTACAAGTTCTTCTTTTAAAGTGTTGAACTTCCTTGTTTAATAGCAAAATATATTTCTGTTACATGACAGTGAAGCGAAAGTAAATGCTGCCAGGGAAATAAATGCATTCAGTGGATTGTTGAAGAATGTCGAAACCACAAATAAGGATGTTTACAGTGTGTTACTGGCATTGCAGTTACCCCAGCATTGATTGACCTACAGTACAGTGCCGACAGAAAGCTTCCAGACACATTTCATTATGTTTCACACTTATCTTAAAATTCTTTTTTCTTTCTTTTCATTCTTTTTTTCTCATCATTCAACAAACAATATTTTTTTCAATACTGCAAAAATAGAGTTATCTCATTTTGCTGTCAAACTGTTCATAGGTGTAGTAGACTGTACTGTATTTGCAAAGGATTACAGCAGCACACCTTATGTAAATACAGTACACACAGATTTTAGCTTCACCTTGTGTACATACAGTACTGTACATAAGGGTTATTGTTACTTGCGGTTGGTTAGACATGTTTTACAAATGTATGTTGATTGTTCTTGTACCCCTGTCCTAACCACATAAGAGTGTATGTACTGTATGTAACACCTTGTTTCATTCTAAAAATGCTAAATAAACAACTTCACAATACCAATGATTATAAATACACATTTTTAGAATGTTATTTTAGGAAGATCTTAAGCTTACATTATGTGACATATTCACTTGTATTTTATATTTTTTGTAAATATGCATACATATTTATATATTTATCAGATAAAAAGAAACACATTAGCTTAATATACTTTCATGGACTTTTATGTAGCGTCCGTAACTTGAATTCAAATCTTTCAACGATCTTAACTGTCATTCAGATGAAACTCGGCCAATTTAGATTTCACATGAAAAGACATAAAGCTGAAAAATTGTGTTATTCTAAAATGCAATATTGTTAAGATACTGCAACATGAATTTGACATGGTTACGGACACTACAGATTATTTGCGTTTTAAGCTTTTACCAAAAAGCTATTTAAGCAACAATTTTTACAGGTCATATGCCTCTAAAAGCTTACACCAATTTATGTTTCAAAATGATTATTGTTTGAAGCAGGACAGTTTAACACTGAAAAATGGACATTTTTGGCGCATATATAAAATCATCTAACTTGAAATTTTTAGGGAAGCAAAATTGGTCACTTCCATGTTGCAGATGATCAGAATGAAGAATGCAACAATTGTCTCTGGTTATTAAATTATTTTATAGTTATTACATTATTATACAGTATAGACGGTTAAATATGTAGTGCATGTGTAGTTACATAATTATAAGAGAAACAATAAAAAGTGAGACCAAATATTATGTGCTGTCTATTAATTTTTTTTAAGTTTAGATTTTAAAGTTTAATCAAATCTAATCAAATCGAAATTCTATTTATATAGCAGCTTAAAACCACTGACAGGTCAAGTACAAGGTTTACAAGGTTAAAATAAAACCTAAAAATTATTAATAAAACCTATAATATAACAGTCAGATAAAAAATATGTGAATGAATAAATAAATTAATTAATTAGTTAATAATATGTGTGTGTGCCCTGCGATGGATTGGCACCCTGTCCAGGGTGTACCCCGCCTTGTGCCCGAAAGCCTCCTGGGA
>JAQQZS010000020.1:16046019-16064273 GCA_030068045.1 Platyallabes tihoni | reverse complement strand
TGCTATCAGTTGGCTAAGATGCTCGGTCCTAGCAGTTTTTAGAGCCTGTCTATAGCTGCACATACTGTCTTTATACGTAATTCGAAAAACTTCTAATTTAGTTTTCCTCCATTTTCGCTCAAGGTTACGGGTTGCTCTCTTTAGGGCGCGAGTATGACTGTTGTACCATGGTGCAAGTGTTTTATCTCTGACTTATAAACTGGGTGGCATCGCATTATCACATGCATGGAAGCATTTTCATCCTTTTGTAAGACACATATGTCGCTGTTGCTCTCAGTACAGACATTTCATGTGAACGAAAAATCTAAGAATCACAATGTCAATGGCAGATGCAGTTCTTGCGCAGAAGCTCAACAAGTGCATGTGAACCATCAGCCAGCATCATCTGTCCAAATGTCGCTCATCGACTGAGCCTCTTTGCATTCCAATGCAATCTCAAAGGCTCAGAGTTTGTTGAGGGTCAGGGGTGATGGAGTGCCTCATCGAGGCAGCAGATGGACACTGGGGCTGAGGAACACAACAAAAGATTCAGCAAGTGGCACGTAGCCATTCAGAATATTCAGATCGGACAGGGATCTCACAATGCTCTCGTTCTGCCTTACTGCTGTCGCTGTCGTCTCATTGGCTGCTTCTGTGCAGCCGCCATCTGAAAAGGTCATATAACATGAAGGAACAATGAGCTGGAACCAACGTCCTGTTTCATTGAGCAGCAGAGGACACCTCCTCCACAAGCTCACACTCAAACTCACTTGGGGGTCAAAGTTTAGGGATGTGTTTCTAAGGAAGGATGGGTGTTGGTGTGCTTGGCTGCAGCTGGCCTGTACAAGACACAAAAACTCCCCCAGCAGCCACAGACATGCACCTTGTGCTGAAAGTGCCAAAAAAAAAAAAAAAAAAAACGATTCATCACGACTTGAACGTCCAATGTTTTCTTGACAGCATGACGTGGAGCCTTGTTTGGACGTATACGTTACCCTACAGCCGTTATGGTTACAGTCGCCAGAAAATTAATGAAAATTGTTTGGAATTTCCATGACCAAAAATAAACAGTGGGTCAGAATGAAGTCTGTTCTTGTAAAGCCTTGTAGCGGTACGTCATGGAACGCGGCACGGCCAGAGGAAAGCATGAGCGCTGTTTGGATTTGGGATGAGGAGGAGGACGTGGTGAAGGAGGAGGAGGAGGAGGACGTGGTGGTGGAGGAGGAGGAGGAGGAGGAGGGGCTTCCCATAGCATGGCATGGCACAGCACACACACAAGGGCTGGCTGTGTTTCTGACACACGCTCCTCCCTCATCTGTTTCCCCGCAGATGAGCAAGCGAGCCCGCAGGACAGCTGGAGAAGAGAGAGAGAAAGAGAGAGAGAGAGAGAGAACGTCGGCGGGAGAAACAGGGAGGAAGAAAGAAGAGAAGAACCAAATGAGCGAAGGATCGCACAAAGGATTACGGGGAACGTTAAATGATGACAAAACGACTGTTTGGAGAACGATAAGGATCGAGTGGAAAAGGAATATGAAGGATTATTCTTGTTCATCCTGAAGGCCAGCTTCAGAACTGGTAATAGAAACTTGTATTCTCTCCAGTATCCTTACCATGATGATGTGGAATATTGGAGGAAAAAAAAAAAAAAAAAGAATGAGTTTGATATGGTGCTGTTGAAGCGTTCTAGTTATTTTCATGTAATGGTCTATTTACTACCACTAAGTTGTGTGTTTTTCTTAACTGGGAACAGATTGGCATAATTAAGGACAGTGATTAACAGTATGATTTTGCGCACATTTTTACAAGTTTGACTTAATAAAAAGCTGCATGATGATCGCTGTGCAAGTCTTCCTGTAGGGTAGTTGACTCTTTGAATCGTGGAAGTGTGTATGCTTTAAATAAACATTATTTTTATCTGAAAATGCAAAAATAGACAACCACTTCCAGTTCCTTAACAATGTCATCCTGTGCAGCATTACAGATCAGAATGGGAAACACAGACAGCCAACACAGCAGCTTCATAATTCCTGGCAAGTCACGGCCGTGCTCGCTGAAGCTGCACTCATCCAAAGAGGAAATCCTCTCCCCCCATAGCTGGTGGAGGAACACAGGAGGAGCATCATCCTCTAAAACTCGTGGGTCCTCCAGAAACTGCTTGAACCAACACAAAAGTAGTCAGCCATACGTCTCCTACCATTACGACTACATTGATGCAAAGCATCCTGGGACTCTGCAGGACAGCGACTGGGACCATGGGTCAATCCTGGCACGTGGGAATTGTCAGTACACTCACCCTTCGGGAAGAAGCTCTAACTCCGAAATTGCTCCAAAAAAGTGCAGTCCCAAGGTGCTCTTGACTGGGGATGGAAGCTTGCGGGTGGAGTTCACCAATGGAAGAAGAGGTCTGGACAACGATCTCTGTGCTGCACCCATGGAATTGACTTTGAGAGACAGCAAAGGTTCTTCGATCAGTTCTGAGGAATCCTGGTATGATTCTCCATGGGGTGCTGCGACAGAGCTCTGCGACAATGTTTTCACCGCTAACCAGCCTTCGGATGACAGCAGCGGATATACTACACTCTCTTCCACCCGTACCGAGGATACCAGCTGCCCTCCTTCCACTATGGAATGCCATGCAGATGAGAGCCTGTGTCAGGCGACAGAGGAGGACAGCGGTATTGGAGATTCGGTTTTACTCCACACAGAGCAGAAGATCTTTGGATTAAAGTCTTTCGGTAACATTTATGCTGACCCAAACTTGACCGGCCCGTTTCCCACAATTGGTATCCTTCCTGAAGACCAGGTCCAGGTTCCTCCTGATCTCCATTCCACTACTAAGGATGAAAACCAAGCAAACCAACCTTTCACCTCCTTCACACTGCCTTGCAGAAAATCAGGTGGTGGTGATGTTAATTCGAGGAAGGACTCGCTCAAGAGCCGCATCCAGCGCATTAGTGACTGGACTGGAAGCCTGAGCAGGAAAAAACGAAGATTGCAGGTGAGAATAAAATAGTTTTATTGGCTGACAATAACAAGCTACTTGCTCCTTGTGCTTTTTATCTGATCAGTCATAATGGTTTACGCATGCCTTGTATGAAATGAATGAAGGTTCACGTCAGCATGTAATTTTGGCACAGGCTCAGACAATCCTATGTAGGTGTAAATGTGTTTTGAGATTAGTTTTGTTGTTTCTAGTTTATGGGATATCAGGCCTGCATGATTAGATATATGCAGACGAGACTAACCTTTGTAGTCACGTTTTACCTCACTATGTCCTGCAGATGTGTGAAACCCCACTTAAGATATACTTTAGTGTAGTGGTGACCTTGTCCCACAAGTGTGTGTAAATGTATACACTTCTCTTTAGCACTTCACCATATGTGTTTATCATCATTATGCTCTTAGGAGCCCTCAGAGACCTTCACCAGCGGTGTGGATAGCCTGGTGGGTGACTCCAGCGTTCAACTGCTTGACCCATGCTGGAATCTCCTGAACAGCCAGACACACTCCGCCTGCTCTCTAACAGAAACGAATACTCAGCAGAACCAAAACGTCTACGAGAACTTCATGCAGGAGCTGGAAATGGGTGATGCTCTCCAGGAGTGGGAAGAGGTCGAGGGCGAGCAGGCTGAGAGCAGCAGTGGGTCTCTGAGCTCTTTGGAACAGATGGAACTGCTGTTTGAAAAAGAACAAGGGGTGGTGCGAAGGGCTGGGCGACTTGCCTTCAAACCACTCATCAGCGTGCATAAAGAGCGCAAACTGGAACTGGTGGCACGCCGGCGGTGGAGACAATATTGGGTTACACTTAAAGGTGAGTCCAATTCTGTTCATTCCAGCACATCTGACTGTAACATAATTGTAAAACCAGCTCTGGTTTGGTGCAACGTAAAAGTGTTTAACCAAATGTTTAAATTATGGTAACGCCATAGCTGTTCATGCTGTTTTAAGATAGTACGGGGTGGCATTTCCCTCTCCCTTCTCTGTCTTCACCCTTTCTAGTTGGGTAGAGCTAGCTAGTGGGAATGAATTGGCAATTTTTCAAACTTTCTGATTATTGTTGGAAGAGCGCCGCCATTTCCAGTAACATACTGTACTGTCCTCTAACAGGTTGTATGCTCCTATTGAGTGAGGCAGATGGGAAGTGCTGCCTGGAACAGGAAATGTCCCCACGCTACGTCCTGCTTGCCGAGGATAGCATTGTCCAGGCGGTCCCTGAGCACCCAAAGAAGGAAAACGTTTTCTGTTTGAGCAATGCTTACGGAGACGTCTACCTTTTTCAGGTTTGTATTTACATTTACAGCATCTGGCAGACTCCCATATCCAAAAGTGACTGAAAGCATCCGGTAACCTCTAGACCGACCCCTCTGTCTTATTCAGATCTATTTCCAGCGCTAAATTTACATATGCTGTTATTATTTTCACAGTTTCAGCACATACCATGGAACATGAAGTAACAGGATGCCTTATAATAGAAAAAAAAAAATTGTGTGCAAACTTGTAGCAGTGTTGTGTTCAGAAACCACATTATGCCCAGGAATGTGTTTTATGTGTTGCTGTTCTAGCTCATAATGACTATGTTGGTCTACATAATATGTTCCCTCATTGCCAGTTTCATAACTATATCTTGGTAAACTGCATGGTAATGAAAAAATTGGCAGCACATGTCTGAACTGCAGGGTTATGTATATCCGTCTGGGTTTTTTTTTCCCCCTGTATAACTTTTGTTTTTGTTTCCATGTGAGGAAAAGAAAGCGCTATTGTGTTTACCCCTACAGTTTTGTGTCACCCGAAGCTAGCGTGCAAGTCAATAAAATGTACGTCGTTACTGAATAATGGATTGCTTGACGTAAAGGCTTTCAATGAAAAAATAATTACACGACATAAAATAAGGCTATTGTTTGGTCTTCATCAAGCTTCATCAAGAAATAAAAATCCAGTGTGAAAGTTTGTTATTCGCCCAATGCTACATGCCCCTTTCCTTGGTAAATCAGTGTTTATGGCCTGAATTTGCTAATTGGAAGCCAAAAGGTTTGGGTTGAAGCAAAAAACTTCTTCAAAGTTTGGATTTTTAAAAAAAGGGAGATGTTAAAAATAACACTGGACCACAGGGCTGGATTGAGAGTTGAAAGGGTGCTAGTGCTGGACGCTTTGCTGTATTCTGAAAACGAGCTGCCTATAATCTGACTATAATGGGTTATATGTGAAGCCCACAGGGACATCCATAACCCGCTTGGCTGTGGTTCTCTTCCTTCAGGCATCGAATCAGACAGATGTGGAGAACTGGGTAACAGCCATCCACTCAGCCAGTGCCTCACACTTGGCCAAGCGTCAGGGTAAAGAAGACACGGTACGGCTGCTGAGGAGCCAGAGCAGAGCCCTGCTGCAGAAGATCGACATGGACAGCAAAATGAAGAAAATGGCTGAGCTGCAGCTGTCTGTCATTACTGACCATAAAAACAGGAAGGCTGTGGAGGGACAGGTCAGGACCATGGATGACATTTTCCATTTTATGCTTCTTTAATATAGATTTAGTAGGTGCATAGTATAGTTAGAAAGAAGGCAAGAGGTTTCATGATGATCATTTTGTTGTAAAGTTTTTATCGTATGGTGTGAAGATATGGCTTAAATATTCACCTGCAAGCCATCTTATGTCGAGATAATTTCTAAGACATTAAAAAATATTACTGTGATAGCATAAATATACAAGTTTTCCCACATATGCACAAACCAACAGAATTATAGAATGAAATGTTTGTTTAGTTCCGAAGTAGATAGCACAACGTTTGGTTTGATTCCCACCTTGGGCCTATGCATGGAGTTTGCATGTCCTCCTCATGCTTGGTGGGTTTCCTCTGGTTTCCTCCCACGGTCCAAGGACATGCAGATTAGGCTAATTGGTGTTTCAGAAATGCCTGTTGTAAATACCTTTATCCTACAATGAAACATTGTTAATTAGAGCGGTCTTTTACACAAAGATCCAGACCAAAACCATGGTGATCATCCTTCCAGGACAGTTCTAGAAACTTGTAGAACGTATACCAAGGTGCATCAACACTGTCCTGGTTGCATAAGGTGATCTAAAATCTTACTAATACCTGAAAAAACAACATTTTTCTTTTAATTCGTCACAAGTGGTCATCAAGAGCACCCACTTAACCCAGATTTTTGTAAGATGAATTGTTACCAGTCAGTGTTGTTATATTTGTGCAGATCCAGCAGTGGGAGCAAAACCTGGAGAAGTTCAACATGGAGCTTTTCCGCATGCGCTGCTACCTGGCCAGTCTGCAGGGTTCCGAGCAGCCCAATCCCAAGAATTTGTTAGCCGTCGCGTCACGTCAGTCAAAGATAGCACTTGGACGTCTGGGTGTCTTTTCCGTCTCATCTTTCCATGCTTTGGTGACTAAATATAATGGGCTAACTGACACATAATCTACTATATGAGAAATTTGATGCATACGATAAATCATTTTTTTAATGTAGGTTTTGAGTATAGTCCTGAAGTTTTTGATTTTGTGTGTAAACAGACGTGCACACGTGATGAGGCCAGTCTGAGGAGGCGTTCACGCTCTCAGTCACGGGCTGCAAGGAACAAGCGAGGAATCTTCTCCTCTCAGAAAGGCCTGGACAGCTTGAATAGACGCAACCGTGAAAAGAGGCAGTCTCTGTCCCAGGTAAGGCTGAACCCCAAATACTTACATAAACACATTTAGATATACTGTATAGAAAAGCAGCCAAGCTAATTCAATGCACAAAAACCTTTTTACACGTAACATATTTTAGACCAGGTGACATTAAATGGCAGACTGCGGTCTGGATTCTGACCGAGTGATCATTTTTATCTGGACCCTGATCTTTTTTTTCTGATAAATGAGAGTAATAAATATACCAGTCATTTAGCGCTTTTTACCGTGATGTGGGCGTGGCTATACATGTTACGCAGGAGAGCCAATCAGTGCGATAGTTTAGCATGTATAGACACCGCATGGCTTACTCCAAGAAAAGGAAAGTAGACTATGAAAAACTGAACCTTCAAAGATGAATGGACAGAATCATATATGTTTATTCTTCCCGAGGGAAGTTTAAAACCTGTTTAAACTCATGTGTTCCCGAAACAGTGGCGGTAATAAAAAGCAGTGACGTGAAGCGCCACTTTGAGATAAAACATGGGTTGTTAGAGCAAACATATTCAAGAGTGAAACTGAGAGCCCAGTATGACAGAGCAACCAGAGTCCTTCAGATTCACTTACAAATGAAGATACACTAAAGATTGATTAAAGATTGTCATTTGCATTATATACAAATACAAGGATATTACAAGGATGTTTAACGTAGTTACTGAAAAATGACAATAAATGGTATTGAAATGCTATAGAAATTTCAGACTTGTTGTATAATGACTGCATACTGTATATAGAGACCTGAATCATAACACATATATGAAATTCGAACCTCAGCTCAAAGAAATTTTTATCAACTGAACCTTCTTAAGTTTTAAGTCAGTACCCCTGAGCATCCTGATGCATCCTTGATTCCATGCAGCATCACAGCTTAGCCTCAAACCACTGATTCTAACTGTGGAAAAAAAAAATTTGACAATCATCTTTTTTTCCCTTATCACCTGTATAAACAGATCTTTATGAGTGACTGCTTGGCCTATGCCCCCGTGGCACGTTTCTGAATCCCCTTTGTTTTCATTCCAGTTGGTTAAACTTTTCGGTACAAAAAAAAATGCATTCTTGGAATGCATATTAACACTGCTTAGAAGGCTTGACCTACAGACTTTCCCCCCTACTTGTTTTTCTCTGCTTGGTTTAGCCTTCAGAATTGCATCTGGATAATTACTAAGGCATTACTAATGTGTGTCTTGGGGCTCTGAAATTTTTAGACTGTGGTAGGGTTTAGAGAAAATGATGAGCAAGTTGTTACTCGTTCATTACCTCAACACTCCCACTGGGGCATCTTAGAGACTGAATCTGCATGTTTTCCATCATATCTTATTCTTGTTTTCCATCATTCTCTACATTCTTATAATTTTTTTGATATGTGAATGATTGAAGCAAATTCTATCTTTTAAGACCTAACCTTTGCGAAATCTTGAAAAATATTTACAGTAGCTCCATCATTTAAGTATGATTGCTTATTTCTTGTAACATATATCAAACATAAATGAAAATGAGTGATGGCTAATGCTGAAATGTGTCTCATTATACCTTATGATATAATTCCTGTAAAAAAAAAATCTGGATTTATTGAGGGTCGGGTTAAACGCATTAAAGTCAAGTTATGATTAGATGTACAATTAGAGATACGGTGCATCTGATAATGGTACGCTCCTACGTTCACCATGGTAACAACAACCACAGATGACTAGACTTTGAAAAACACAGGATTTGTTCACTCCTCGATGATCTTTTGCACTGGACAATTCCTTCTATCCTGAGCTGTCAGGCTAACAAATGCTGATACGTTCACCCCAACGGGCAAAACAAACTCCTGCTGCTCTCGTCAATGCTCACTTGGACGTCAAACAGCAGGCAAACTGCTGCTGTTTACTTTAGCTCGACGCAAATCACTGGATCTAAAATCTACACACAGTGCTCACTCTCTGAGTCACATGCGATCAGAGGCGACTACTCAGCTCTTCCAGCCGGCTAATGACCCAGAGCAGCGTAATCTCGGCCAAACGACCCCTAATAACGCACCCCTCTGGCGCGGAGTTACCATAAACCACGTGCTTAATTGCTGCAAGCTGGAGAGCAGTAGAGAAACAAAAGGTTTGTGTAAAACCACACTGTCTGCTTAAATATCAGACAGCTGGATAGAGTTCATGTCGTCTGAAGTCTATAGCTTTCAGCTTCGGTAACATACGAACGGGGGATGTAGAGTTAGGCTGATTGTTTCCAGAAGGCCATGAGGATAGAGTTGAGGTGAGTTATTGTGCCCAACCCTCCAGCAGTGCAACGGTTAAACTGAAACGCTGCATCGCCCTGACAGGATAGTGCTCTTTTATACCAGTTACTAATCAATACAACAGTTATCATGTGTCAGCAGTTATCTATAGAACGTATCTCCATCTTATGTTATGTCCATCTGTCTATCCATCCATCCATCCATCCATCCTACATCTCCATTTATTTGTCCAATCCAGTAAACCCATCCAACTAATCTTAACTATTCATTTACCCAATCCGGTTTTATACCTATCTGCTTATTCATCTGGGTATCCATCCATCCATTCTACATCTCCATTCTCCAACTAATCATAACAATCCATTCACACAAAAAATCTAGTTTTACATATATCAGCTTATTCATCTTTCCATCCATTCATCCATCCATCCATCCATCCATCCATTCATTCGATCTTGTTCTCCATTTATTTTATCTATACATTCATTCATCCATTAGCCCACCCATAAATTCCATCAATAACCCCCCCTATTCAATATGACAGTTTATTTCCCCATTGGTCCATCCATCCACCCATCCATCCACCCATCCATCCATCCATCCATCCAACCATCCATCCATCCATCAATCCATTCCTTCCTTCCATCCATCCATTCTACCTCTCCATTTATCTATCCATTCATCCATCAGTCAATAAATCCCCCAGTAATTCGCTCCCAACTATCCAACAATCCATTCATTCAATCAGTCCAGTTCTACATCTGTCTGCATGTCCTTTTGCCCATCCATCCATCCATCCATCCACCCATTTATCCATTTATCCATCCATCCTACTTCTTCATGCATTCATCCATTAGTCCAACAATAAAGTCTTAGGTAAATACCTCCATCTTCTCTAACAATCTATTAACCATTTCAACCATTCAAGTTCGACAGCTATCTGCTTGCCTATCCATCTAAGCCATCCACATATCTATTATTTTCATCTATCCATACATGCATCCTCTAAAACCTTAATCTCCATCTGTTTTGATCCATCCACCAGTCCAACTATAAATACCACCATCAAATTTAAATATCAATCCTTTTATCTAATATGGCTATTACTACATCAATTTTCCATCTAATATCCACCAACCAATCAATCAATCAATCTATCTGTCTATCTATCTGTCTATCTGTCTATCTATCTATCTATCTATCTATCTATCTATCTATGTTTTACTCTCCATCCTTTCCAGAAGCAGTTTTTCTGTTTGTGCGTCAGTTGTTTGATGCCGCTGAGATTCTGGCTGCGGTGTATCAGTGTGTGGTTAAAGTGGGTCTCTGGTTGAAGCGTTGTGGAAGACGATGGCCGACTCAGAGCCGTCCCGGCGGGCGTCTGGGGCGAGGGGAGACTGTGGCTCTTGCTCGTAGGCTGACAGAGGCTGGCACATTAGCCTGCCCGCTCTAAGCTGTAATTACAGTGTCATTTAGACCTTTGATTATTTCTCTGCAAACCTCAGAGGACATTTCTGTTCCGATCCAGGATCTAAATAGTATCAAAAGCAGCTGGCTCAGCTCTATGGTTTCTAATTAAATGCAACTCTAGAGGCCATGTTCCTTTTTTTGAGCCTGAATGTTACCTTGGATATATTTTGATGTGTGTGTTGTGTTTTTATATCGTAGGTATTTGGAGGACACTCCGATGGAACTCTCGGCCATCCGGCGACGCCGAGCAGTTCAGAGGTACCGCATGCACCATTGTAATGTAGAGTTTTCACTCTCAATGAAGCGTCAACCTTCTGTAGACTGTCTAGCAGATGGAGCCGAATTCTTCTCGTTCTATCATCAATTTTTTATACATTCTTTTAAAGAAGACGCATGCTGTGCCAGGCCCAGGTGCCAGCTTGAACCATCTGACATGCTAATGCTCCTTCATAATGCGTGAGGGGAGGTTCTCACCCCCTTTAATCCCCTGGAACTGGGGAAAAAAGGAGTGGGTGGGTAACAGTGGGGGAGGGACTTTTTCACCCTTTTGAAGCTTGCACAGCTGTCCCAATAGCCGGCTGATCTGTTGACACTTTACTTTGCAAACAGGCGGGCTGTGTGTGTGTGTGTGTGTGTGTGTGTGTGTGTGTGTGTGTGTGTGTGTGTATAGACCTCTACAGAGGTGGAGTTAGCATTCATTTCATCACAATCATGTTGTCAGTGAATATAATGCCAATGTCCTCGCTACAGCCTTATCACAGTACGTCCTCATCTACACCGTTCTGAATCGACACCGATCCGTCCCGGGCTGCATGAAGGATAGCTGGGAAGAATTAAATGATTTAATTACACCACAGCTTATCAATAATTCATTATGTGCCCTGTTTTATTATCCTTCTGAGTCTGTTAACTAGCAGACCTTGGACGTCTTTTAAGAATTTATTATAGCGTCACTGGGACAATTATTTTGATCCGTATCTAGTTAATTAACAACATAATGAATTTTGCCTGAAATAGATCCCCAAACAATCCCCTTCTTATGCATAGGTGATTCTCCTCATGTGTGTGTGTGTGTGTGTGTGTGTAGTTGAAGCAGATAGACCCGGCGCTGTATGATCTTCAGTTGAAGAGCTGTTCAGGTCCACTTGTGGAGATCAGCAGTGCAGCAAACTTAGACTTGGTGAGCTTTACAACACACACACACACACACACACACACACACGTATATTCTGGGACATCCAGGCCTGTCTTTATGTGCTGTTACATTCAGATGCTGTTTAATCGAGTCAGTGCTCATGTAAATAAGGGATGACAGTCAGTATACAGCTGACGCGGTGTGTAAAGTGTGTTCTGCATGCCATGTGTAACGTTTATTCTGTCGTCCAAACAGGTTTATGACGAACTTGAAGTTTGTCCTCCCAACGTGTTCACTTTTGTTTTAACTATTTCACGTCCAGACACCGCCGTAGATTTCGGTGAGCGGTTTGTATCAGATACGCTATTTAGTTGTGGCACTGGTTTAATCTATCACAAGGTACTAAAGTGTGTGTGTATGTGTGTGTGTGTGTGTGTGGGCAGGATTTGCAGTGACGGGCCACGTAGATGGTTTGGGGACGAGTCACATCTACGTGAGCGAGGTGAATCCGGAAGGACTGGCGTTCACTAATGGTAACTCGTCACTTTAAACTCAAATCTTTTACACTGATCAGCCATAACATCATGAATGTTGAGTAGGTGCCACCATTAACCTTTTCATCAATTTGATCTACACTCCCGCTTCTACACGGGCCAGTCTTCGCTCCCCATGTGCATCAGTGAGCCTTGGCCACCCATGACCCTGTCGCCAGTTTACCGGATTTAATTCCTTGCACCATGTTTGGTCAGTTCTTGCCGCTCTAGACGAGGAACATCCCACAAGAGCTGCAGTTTTGGAGTTGTCGTGATCCAGTCGTCTAGCCGTCACAATCTGGTTCTCTTGTCCATTTTTTCTGCTTCCAACACATCAACAAGGTTCACTTGTTGCCTAATACTGTATATCCCACCCACTTTTAATGAGATATTGAAAAAGTAGCTACTGTGAGAAGGACCAAATTGTGATGGTTAGACAATTGGGTCAGAGCAAGTCCAAAACTGCTGCTCTTTTGATGGGATGTTCCTGGTCTGTAATGGTCAGGAGATACCGAAAGTGATCCAAGGAAGGAAAACCGGTCAACTGGTGACAGGGTCATGGGTGGCCAAGGCTCACTGGGAAGTCTGGATCAGAACTGTAGATCAGATTGACGAAAAGGTTAAAGCTGGTTTTCTTTGAAAGGTGTCCGAACACACAGTGTATCACTGTTATGAAGGCGGAAGGGGGAACCTAATCAATATTAATCAATATAATGGTTCACATAAAATGGTTTAATTTTGTTTTGGTTGAAATTTAAACATGGTTTCAGTAAGGAAGGAAGGATGAAAAATATCAAGCTGTAGAACTATTGTAAATGAATGCATTCCTAAAACAGCTATAAAAAAAAAGGAAATATACACAATTCTTTCCTAAAACAACAAGTTTGGCGTCAACAGTCAATGATAAAGCTGACAAGTAATATGAGTTTATAGTTTATATTTTTGATTCTTCTCTTTCATAACTGTGTGTGTGTGTTGTGTTGTGTTGTGTGTGTTGTGTTGCGTAGGCCTGAAAGCAGGTGATGAAATCCTGGCTGTGAACAGTGCAAGCGTATCCACTCTGGACTTGGGCCTCATACACACCTTGTTCGGCGAGCAGACGCTGCATCTCGTCCTGCGCCGCAAGGAGAGCGTGGCAGATGAGCAACGTGGGGCGTGGCCAGGGTGCGACCCCAGTGACTCGTATGGAACCGTGCCAGAATCCAGTGCACCCTGCTGCCCGGCTCCAACCTCACACAGCACTCAGACCCAGTTCAGCTCATCAGGTACGGCATCGTGCCTTTAGCTTCGTCATAGGGACGATCATGTTTAACTGTTATCTGATGGGGGTTATTTGGTGAGTGAATGAAACCTATGATATAAATGTGGTTCGTTTCTTAGAAGGTGTGACATGAGATATTATGAGGGTAATAATGGATATGGATTATATGATTTATGATGTTATGATATGAGACTTTATTTTTTTTGTTATTTGTTGGGAACCGTGTCACAAAGAACGTGACTCCGGTGTACCGCTACGCCTCATTCCCTATTATTATTAGGAATAGCAGGTTAGTGGATTATTAGGAATATTCCCTATACCCTCTAATATTCCGTATTAGATGCTAACTGCACTTCATTGGCTCTGTACATTTACTTTGAACAATGACAATAAAGTCTAATCTAATCTAATCTAATCTATTGAAGTAAAAAGTAAACTTATTAGTAACTTATGCTTAGGATTGCATGGAGGTGGGCAAAGTACACAAATCAAAGTAGAGATTCAATAGGGAATTGACTTTGAGTAAAAGTACCTTCAAATTTACTGACAGTATCGAAATACAGGGCTTGTGTTAGCTCACTGTAGCCTTTCACATAATACAAAATCTCTCTCTCCTCAAAGGAAAGGCAACTCACACAATTACACATAACCATCAGCAGGTGGCGCCATGTGGTCAGGTAGAAGGCCATGTAGAAATGTCCATCTATCCACCTAGTCCAACTGTAGTCCCACTCTGTAGGTCAACATTCACACGCTACGAACAATTTGGGTAACACCAGCATGTCTTTGGACAGGGAGAACATGCAACCTCCATGTTTGTGAGAATCAAACCCGGACCCTGAAGGGGTGAGGCGACAGTGCTAACCACTAAGACAGGAAATCTATTTTAGTAAAAGTATTGCTATTTGTTGTACTTTAGAGTGGAGTAAATGTACATCTAACAAAACTACTGAATTAAAAGTACAGATATGTGAAATATGTACAAAAGTATTCATACCCCTTGAACTTTTCTACGCCACACTTTTTAGATTTTTATTTATTAAAAAAAAAACATTCATCATTATCCTTCCACTTCACAATCATATTCTTCTTTGTGTTGCTCTGTCACATAAAATCCCAATACAATACTTTCACGGTTGTGGTTGTAACGTGACACAATGTGGAAAAGTTCAAGGGGTACGAATACTTTTGCAAGGTGCTGTATATGTATATATGCACTAATGAAGTACTCAGTCACCTCCCATCTCTGGATGCCTACAATGGATTAAATCTCACTCATTTAAAAAAAAATACAATAATGAAGTAGTGAACAAGTGAAGTACTGATCAAGTGAAGTAGTGAACGAGTGAAGTAGTGAACGAGTGATGTAGTGAACAAGTGAACATGATTTTACTGTATTAATTAATAGCCACCGTGTCACCCTTAGCAACTCTCTCGCTCTGTACAATTGTGACGTGAGAGAAAGACTAAGCAAACTGCCTCTGCATACAAGACCATTAAAGAAATCAGAAATCAATGTGTGTTAACCCCCCGGTCAAGTGCACTTACTCTCCAGCCAGCTGTACGCTCCCTCCCTGGGGCATTTAACAAGATAATTGCTCCATCTGTCGTACCTGGAGCTTCTCCGCCTCACTCACCACTGTGTAAATGTTTTCCCTGTTCTTGCTCCACAGATTGCTCTCAGCTCCTGGACGTTCCTGGAGATGCAGCGGCGCCTCTTTCAGGGGATGTCTGCGATAAGGACAATCGGGGCAGAAAGGTAAGACAGATGGAGGAGTGGAAGGTGTAGGAGGAGGCGAGCGCCGAAAGGGTACCTGGTGAAGGCAGGAGTATTTATAGTGGTGAAAGCCGGGGTGAAGTGTGCCAAGAGAAAATCCAGGCTTCTGTCAGCATGTGAGAGTACTGGCTTGGTTCAAGAGGAAAAAAGAAAAAAATCGCAATTTTATCTTTTTACTCCAAATGTGTAAAAATAGTAGTGTTTAATGAATGTTCTCTGCGGTTAAAGGTAAAGTTAATATAAAATGTAATAAAACAGAGGTCGGTCTCAAGCAAATATTTTGCTTAAATCGCCAAAAAAAATCATACAGTCTAATGCAAAAGTTTAGGCACCCCTTGATAAATGACAGATTTTGGTGATTTTTTTAATTGAAAAGATGTTGGAAATGGAAAACATGCACAATATTTTCAGCAAACGTTGATGCATAGTTACTTCTTATGCCATAAAATGAACAGAAATTAAAAAATAAAAACATTATTATGGCACTGTGCAAAAGTTTGGGCACCCTAAGAGTTCCAGAGTCTCAGATTCTTTTTAGCCCTTAATCAACTCATTAGATCTGATGTATGGCAACAGCTGTCATTATTAAATGCCAATTTCAAAGCTTTACAAATACTTTGACTCTTCAAACCTTGTGCACTCCCATGCGGACACTCAACAAAACATGGGTTCCTCTAAGCAGCCGTGTAAGACACTGAAAATGAAATTTATTGATGCCCACAATGCAGGAGAAGGCTACAAGAAAATAGCAAAGCGTTCTCAGCTTGCAGGTGAACTGTGGAGGTCAAGATGAGATCTGGAAGACCAAGAAAACTCTCAGAGAGAACCGCTCGTATGCTGGTCAGAAAGATAAAGCAAAACCCCATTTCAATTCAATTCAATTTTAATTGTATAGCGCTTTTAACAATTGACATTGTCGCAAAGCAGCTTTACACAAAATTATTTAAGTTTGTATGAAATGTGAATGTGTATGAATCAAAATGATCAGATTGTCCCTGATGAGCAAGCCGAGGGCGACAGCGACTGTGGTGAGGGAAAAACTTCCTGAGATGGTAATAGGAAGAAACCTTGAGAGGAACCGGACTCAACAGGGAACCCATCCTCATCTGGGTGATAACGGATAGCAGGGATTGATCTGCAGTCATCACAGATCACAGATCACAGCTCCGTTTTCAACAACCAAAACTGCGTTTGCGTGTGGACGGAAGGCGAAAACCGCAGAGAAAAATCTCTGTTTATAAAAATACACGGCTACGTGTGGACATGGCCTAAGTACTGATTATGTAGAGTGCCCAAACTTTTGCACAGTGCCACAATATTTTTTTTTTTTTATCGTTGTTCAATTTATGACATAACTAAGTAACTATGCATCAAATAAATTATTTCCATTTCCATGAGAGACAGTGTTAACATCTTTTTAAATTAAAATATCAACAAAATCTGTTATTTATCAAGGGGTGCCCAAACTTTTGCATAAGACGGTATATGCCATAAGGACAAGTTAAAAAATCTTCAATCTAACAAAATATAATCTACCTATTAGAAGATTTCTTTGCAGCAAATATAAAATAATTTAATTTATTTTTAGAATTTTTTTTTTTAGAATTTAATTTGAATCTGTATTTTTGTTAATTTTAAGCATTTGTTTACTTTAGCTATTACTTTTTATAAGACTAGAGTAAAGAAGCCAATACTGGTTGTCGAAGATGGATCATTATACAATGTTCAGACAAACAGTAAGATTTTGTTAGAATAAGGTTTAGGTTCAGTCCTTGTATAATTCTAATATCAAATTCCAACCCATAAATATTGGCTCCCGTGAGATAGTTTACAAAATCACTTATTTATAAGGCATGTCTAATGTGTGCATGTATAGACTTTTGTGCCGCATGACACACTGACTCCAATACTTCATTCATCATCAGTTACTGTACCGTGCAATAATATCCCTAGAAAGCATCAGAATGTTACACTTCAAAATGGAAATAAATTACTTTATTAATAAGCTTAGTGACCTCGGATAACTATGGCATGGGTCCATACAGTAATGTGTTATTTGAGTTGAAGTGTAACGTAGTATACAGTAGGATGATTCACTGGATGCTGAACATGTTCATACACATACTGTACGTGCATATATACACACAGTACATACTGTACATACACACTCTTAAACACATTAAATCTATTTGGTTCAGTTTTCATCACCACACTGAATAACTAATCTATCTCAAATGCTAAGAGATGTTTAAATCTATTTTTATAGAATGTATTTGTGTTTTCCGAGCAAGAGGTTTTTTTTTTTTTTTCCTGTAGAATTGAGAACAGCTTTCTCACAGCACAGTGGCCTCCCTCAGGGGATTTAACCATTTGTCAGCTCTTTATTACTCTGTGGCAGGACAGATTATCATGATAAATGGCTGGAATTCTCAGTATGGACTTTTTTTTATGGTGCATTGAACGAGATTGTGTGTGTGTGTGTGAGAGAGAGAGAGAGAGAGAGAGAGAGAGAGAGAGAGAGAAAGCTCCAGTGGCGCATAAAAATTATTTAAATAAAAAGTAAAACAAACCACAAAAGGAGGAAAAAGGACCATAAATGACTTTTGGAATAAAATTACCATACATGTTATCTAATAATACTACTACTGATAATATTATTATTATTATTATTATTATTATTATTATTGGCAGCACTCTGGTTTAATGGTTAGCACTGGCGTCTTGCACCTTCAGCGTCCAGGTTCGATTCCCGCCTCGGGGTCTGTGTGCATACAGTTTGCATGTTCTCCGCGTGCTTGGTGGGTTTCCTCCAGGTACTCTGGTTTCCTCCGACAGTCCAAAGACATGCAGATTACTCTCGTCCTCTCACACCACTCTGATTCTCCTCCATTTCATTTCCAGAATATGAAGCAGGGGTGCTCACTGTACCAAACCTACCCCGAAGATGAAAGCCTCACAGCGGAGGTCTACAGAAACCCATACTCCACGGATGGCAGCACCGCAAGGGGCAGCCCACGCCACATGACCATCACAGAGAGATTGCGTAAGGTCATCCAGGAGCTCGTGGACACCGAGAAGTCCTACGTGAAGGTACGTCTTTCTGACTCAGGTCATATACACTACCGTTCAAAAGTTTGGGGTCACTTGCAAATTTCTTTGTTTTTGTTTAGTGATTTATTTTCTACATTC
>JAQQZS010000020.1:16026173-16036173 GCA_030068045.1 Platyallabes tihoni | reverse complement strand
ATCAAACCTGGACCCTGGAGGTGCAAGGTGACAGTGCTAACCACTAAGCCTAACCACTACTAAACTCATTTGTGGGTTTGATCAACTTTGCGGGGCACTGGTTCGATTCCCAGCCAGTGCCCAAATCCCCCAGCCACTGGACGCAGTTCCGGTCCCAAACCCGGATAAATGGGAGGGTTGCGTCTGGAAGGGCATCCGGCGTAAAACCTGTGCCAAGTTGTTGTGTGGACTGGATATTCCGCTGTGGTGACCCCTTGCCGGGAGCAGCCGAAAGACCTACAACATCATTTTGCATTGTTAAAATTTCTGACTGACTCATCACGACATGATTCCTGTTTACGATTCTGACCTTCGATTCAGATTTTAAATAAATCCAGAGTGCATTCAGTGGGAAATCATTGTGTACAATTTTAATGATTTCCTAGAACAGTGTTTTGCATATTCTTAACAAAAGTGGTGAAAAGAGATTGAAGCACACTAGTTCATGCTGCTTGTGTAGCTTATAGAGAGAAAGAATAGAACTCAAATGAGTCATAATGACAGCTCTTTTCTCAGGCGCTCGCTTTGTTTCGGGCCTTAAGTGGGTGATGATAATCATGAGTGTGTGGGAGGAGGAGGAGCGTTCGTTCCACCTCTGCATGCCACATGATCTTGGTCACCTTTTCAAATTGCAGGAGGGAGGGAGTGATTGCTATCCGCTGGAGCTATCCACCTCTCGGGGAGGCTAACGAAATCCTCCGCTTGCGTTCTCCCACTCTCACCTTCTTGCTCTGGATTGCTGAGGGAAGTACTCAGACGTGTTATTTTAAAGCTGATTTGGACATGAGCATGGAGATCTCACTGGGTGAGATTCAAGAAGGAACGAAACACTGAATGTGGTGTGTGAATGTGATGTGGGAAGCCAGCGTTGCCACAGTAACACCTTTGTGGAGGAGTGTAAGTCCAGCCCATTTCACTCACGAGCGAACAGTGCATGAGGCTCCAGCCCTGACATACACACACACACACATACACACTCCCTCCTGTCTCCAAGAAGGGGTGCTCTGAACACTAATGAGTGTGTAAGAAAGAGGGAGAAATAAAGATCAACTCTGTACTCTGGTCTCTTCCTTGGGACACACACACACACACACACACACACACATCTCGACATGCTGGAGCCTGGAGAGCGACTGATTTTCTGATTTTTCTTCTCTTTCCTAACACTCTTTGGACACAGTCTTTCTGACTTCACATGTGCATGGAAGTGTAAGATTTCTCACACACCTCACTGATGGACACACTGTCAGGAGACCTCCTCCAGAAGCTGGAATATTGCAACCAGGTTTGTACACTTACGCTACTCTTTCTTTTGCCTAATAAAGTGTTTGAAGTAATTCATTAGTATAGTTATCATCTGTGCAATTCTGATTATGTGCAAAAGTATACATGAGTTACAGTATTTGTGGCAGCCTGGGAAAACACTTCACATCGTGGAATTTTCACATTTTTTGACTATGTATGGTACTGAAAAGCACTGACATCCTCGAATAGAAATATGGATCTGTTTGGTTTGAAAGATCTGATCTCCAAAAGTGAAAAAAGATAAATAAAACTGCATACAAGGATTTCATTCCAGTGAGCATCATGGACATTCAACAGCCTTAATCCCAATACAAACTGAGCTGAATAGACGTATGTGATTTTTATTTATTATGGCGTGTAATTTGTCAACAGGTAAAATTAACATTAATGCATGAGTTAATCACAATTAGCTAGCATATAAAGTTTTCGACTTTCTTTAATTATTTTTCCCACCTTTTGTATTCGTACAACATGTACGAATATGTTGAGGTTACAAAGTCAATGTCAATGTGTCGGAAATCTTAGTACAAATCAGACATCTAATCGGTTTTCAGGACTATACACGTTTTTAGTTACTGTATATAACTAAAACAAAAAAAAAATTGGCAGATACATTATATATTAGACGTCTATACCAAAACCATCGCTCATACCTGATTTTTTCAAGCAAATTTATCAGTGTTTGTAATGTCAAGATCTTTCTGTTTGTCCATAACCTGTAAGCTGTATCTGCACTAAAAACAGTCCCTTCTGTTCCAATGACCCCAACGTTTTTGGACACATTTAACATTGCAAAGTGTGATATCTCAGTAAGTGAAAATATCTTGAAAACCTGTATAATAAAATTGATCTGAGATTCTTTAATATAAGATTCAAACAAGACAAAAAGGAGATTACTAAGTCTTTTCTAAACAGTCGTTGCTATTTTAGTGTTTCTGGAGAACACTGACTACCTAACTTTCTGTAGCTAGGTCAATAACTTAGCTAATATTCAAGACACATACCAAACAGTGATTTTGTGTACTGTTACACCCCTCGTTCTTAGTCTTTTCTTCCGAAAAGTACATGCATGTAAATTTCTAAATATCTATAAAGTAGTACAGACATAACATTATGTTACTCTAAAGTACCAGAAATAATAAATTATGCTATATGTTAATTGATATGCTGTATTGCATTATGCTTGAATGAATAATTACAGATAGTTACATTATTACAGTACTTAGTTATTACTAATTAGTAGATTGATTCATTGTTAATTAATAGTTAGCTGGTACATATTATTAAGTAGTGATTAAATTAATGCATGTTTGTTGCATTAAGTCTTAATAGAGCTTAATAGGCTTAATAGAGTTGGTGTAGATACTGTACTAACGCTGGGTAATCTATGATGTGTAATTAGAGTATAAATATAGCTGTAAGCAAGAATGATCGGGCCCAAGCAACTGTGCCATCCGACACCTGGGAGCAGTAGAAAGACAGTGGGCACAGAAGGCACATGCATTTGAAGGGGACGTACCAATACCATTATCACATGATATTAGAATATTTTATGTTCAAAAAGCCTTTCAAAAGGCTATGATGTCACTCAATGTGATGTCACTCAATGTGATGTCTGAGGAAGTTGTTAGCCACTTTTTGACATGGGGTTAGGGGACCAACATGTCTGAACAGTTTAAGATATCAAAATCCATCATCATTGTCTTGAGATCACATAGACCTGCTTTGATGGCGATAAAGCCCCTAGGAGGAGTACATAAAACTCCATTGGGTGCGTTTTGCAAAATAACTGACTTCCTTTTGAGTAGAGACTATGATATGCACAGCAAAAGTTGTTCAGCTCAATGAGATATACAGTAAATGTGTACCGGGTTTCGCATGCATACAATATGTGCAAGTGTGTATGAGTTACAGTATGCAGCAAAATCCCGTGCCACGCCCAGGGCGCAGACTTTCAGTCATCCTAATGGCAGCAGATTTTCATAACTTTTTGAGTATGTTGCGATCCCTAAAAAGCCCCAAATGCTTAAAAGAAATTCATAATCCTTAGAGGAACATGTGGGTCCTCATAAACTATGATGTAATAGGACTGATGTCATAGTGCTTGGGACCTAATAAAGGTCTGTGTGCATGGAGTGTGCTTGTTCTCCACATGCTTAGCGGTGGGTCTCAGGTACTCCTATTTGGCTTTCACAAATGTAGTGTGTGAATGATAATCAGCATCAAGCAACCTGACCCTTTAAGTAACTGCTGTAGAAATATATCTCCAGGGCTGCCCAATGGGCCGGCTGGCACATGAACAGAATAAAATACCAAAAAATATCATTACTATCTCTATTACCTTAGTTGTATGAGATAATGTAGTGTTTATTTGCATTATCATTGTTTTAATATACATTTCTTGGGACTACATAAGACAATTATTATTTTGGCGATTATAACTCTGGCATATTTTCAGAAATGTAATTAATATGCACTGTCTCTTAGAACTAAAGAGTAAACAGTAAACTTTTTTTTTTATAGCATTGTGTAATTATTACCCTGTGGACTATCAGAGGCTATAATTAGAGTCATACTATTTTATTTGAGCTTTAGCAGCCATAATAAAGAAAGAAACCATAGTCAATACATAATTAATCAGATCTGATTTTCATTATTATGAGACATATAATGATACTCAGGGTGTTCTTGAATTCTTATAGACATATAAAATGCAATAATACTCCCCCGAATAACCAGGAGAAATAATAATTTAAAAACATTGTCTTATTCGTGGCACACAATTTCTGGCTTTGGAGAGATTATGTAACAATAAGGCAGGATTAGAAAAACAGAATGTAAGGGAAAGCAAAAGCTAGAATCAGTGCTGGGGAATAAAGAGCACCATGAGAAATACACAGGTTCCCATCTCTCATTCCCACACTCCAGACCCAATCCAAGGCTTCACATGGAATAAACAACACCAACTCAAGCCTCAGCCAACCTTTGCCACTGGTTTTAGATGGGCATATCTGAGTAGAAATGAAAAACCTTTCAATCAAAAGTCAGTTTGTACAACTGATAAAAAACTAAACTGAAAAACTAACTACAGTAAAAACACAGTTTTAAAGCTCTGTTCCCACTGTGTGTTATTTTTTGCAAGGTCAAGGTCAGCTTGTGGTATTCCTTTTCCTTCTGTACAGAATATTTACTGATTAAATATTGTCATGACCTTTGCTGAAGTGGCTCGTAAAGAATGCTGTAAGTGCGATGCTAAAGTCTAGCAGGAGAAATAAATAATAACATTAAGAGAGGCAAACAGAGTTTCCTGTAAAAACTTAGTTCAAGGTTTTACTGATTTTTTTTCAGGTATGCTACAGATGAGACTGTCTTTAAAACCTATACATGATGCTTCACGTATTTTTGAGTACATTCAAAAATGGTCTCTCATTGGTAGGTTTCTCGTCTGCCATGCGGTCGGCCCCGGATGCCCAAGCCCTAGCCACTGGACATTGTGCTGGACCCGAGCTCAGATAAAATGAGACGGTTGCATCAGGAAGGCGTAAAGCATGTATTAATGCATGTGATGCATGCGCAAGGCTTCTGGGTGGAAGTTTGGATAAAACCAAAGATAAAACCAAAGTTGTGTGCTCAAGCGACCTTCAAGGGGAACTATTTACCAAAGAAGGCAGCTATGGCTCTAGGTTGATGATTTTTTGATCTGTAACAGAAACAGCGGATGTATTACCATTACCCGATGTACCGACCAGCACATAAAGCTGTCCACCATCCATCCAAAAATAACAAGTAATATCAACTGTAATGTCATACTGTGAGCGTGTCACAGACGGTCAAAAACCATTCAAGTAATACCCAGCGTAATCATCAACTGTAATGTCATACTGTGAGCGTGTCACAGACGGTCAAAAACCATTCAAGTAATACCCAGCATAATCATCAACTGTGATGTCATACTGTGGCGTGTCACAGACATTCCTCATCATAAGTAACAATAGGAGGCAGCACAAACTGACAGGCAGAAGTAGGGACTGTCGAGACATTGGAGCAGTTTGTGGACTGACAGCAAGTTGACCGCACACTCCGCACACTGTAAATTATTTTATCAGCAACAGCTTAAGTGAAAAACACATAAAGAAATGCTTTAACCTAATATCTTTAGCATTAGATATGCTTTTCAATAGATTATAAAAGTGGTCAAAGATCCAATGTCTATGAAATCAGATTGATTTAAGAAGAAATTTATACAATAATAATAATAATACTAATAATAATAATTGCAAAATAATGTTGAGAATTATTATAAGAATTTTTATAAGAATAAAAATAAATACATAATACAATGTTAAATAATTATAATAAATATAATATTAAAAAAATAAATAGTAAAAAAATTGCTTGATTAATTAAGAGTATTATAACTAAATAAATACAGCCACACAGAACCACACAGCTCAAAGATCTGCCAAAGTCATGGATCAGATTTAAAACTAAAGGAAATGGATTCAAAAATGGATATAGATGGGGGAAAATATATAATTTGCTACATTTATGGATAAAAGAAGAAATAGCTAAACAACAAAAATACACTTTTAAGGACTTCAAAAGGTTAAAGCTTAGCTTGTTTTTTAGATTTGACAGAAGACAGGAGGGGTCTAAATGGTGTTATTATCCTGCGAGAGGTGGGGTGACCGAAAGACAGTAATTTTGTGCACTTATGTCCTCTGCTCGTGTGTCTCGATGCAGGTGGCCATGTGGGAGGTCTCCGCCGACTGCAGTAATTAGCGATATGGATGTTTACTGTGGATTACTTTAATCGCAGTGTATACAATCGCAATTTTCCCACCAAAGCATTTCGTTCTTGTCTCTGTGTAAAATGTCTTCCACATCTTGAGAAACAAAGAGGAACTTTAGGAAGGTTAGAAAGCGTCCTGCTTTATTTCAAGTTAATTCGTCATTTTTTTTTCGTTGTTGTTGTGAGACAATAAATACGGCACATTGTCTTCGCATGAGTGACTGAATGACCTTCAGCTGAGGAAGCGTTTGTTCAGTGGTCATGGTGAGCACTATTAGATTGCAGACAGTCCCGCATCGAGATCTACCTCGACAAAGCTGGAGGATTTATATATTTATTTATTCATTAATTCATTCATGAACAGAGCAATTTATTACATTAACAAAACAAAATAAGGTTCTACCCTGACATGTTGTCTTTGTTTTTTGTTTTTGTTTCTTTCTGTCTTTTAAGGTTAAATCCTTCTGAGATGTCATGATGCACCTACACTGCATTACGAACGCCATCAGGAGGGTAAGCATTAGGATTGTAGGTTATATGGCATAACTGACA
Source organism: Platyallabes tihoni (assembly GCA_030068045.1). Classification (NCBI taxonomy): domain Eukaryota; kingdom Metazoa; phylum Chordata; class Actinopteri; order Siluriformes; family Clariidae; genus Platyallabes; species Platyallabes tihoni. The sequence goes on along the minus strand of JAQQZS010000020.1, from coordinate 16,029,485 downwards.
TACATGACTGATGTGTGGTTCGCTTTATCAGCGTTGCACGTCCTTATCTATAAATTACACCAATCGCAATAGCGAAATGAACAAAGGCAGTAGGCTATTTTGCTTTTCTCGTGCTGGCTGGCAGAGATAAGAGCAAAATCAATTAACTCTCACAAAACGGGCATGCTTGTCCAAATAGTAGACTCATTTTTTTTTCTATGCATGTATTTTACCTGTTTTTTTTGTTTTGTTTTTTTGTGTGTGTGTGTTTTTGAAGATTGTCGTTGCCCGTCGAGCGAACATCGCCAAAGGGGCTACTCCGCAGTTGAACAAGCAGAAAGAATAATTAGCCTTTCCAAAATCACAACGTCACTTCCATGCTGCAAGTTAAACGCAGCCAGTTAATGTCCTAAAAAGCGAAAGCGAAGGAGGGAGGGAACGAGAGCAGGGAAAAAGTCCAGTGTCTCATCTCAGGCACCAACCCCATGCGCCTCATCTGTCAGGACGTCACGCTTGCTTGCTCAGTGCAATTCTCATTTCGCTCTTTATCGCAGCCCGCCGGAGCCCGTGCTGAGGGAATTATCTAGCCTGAGCAGTGGTGATAGGGAGACGCAGAGCGCGGACGGGGGCCGCCGTCGCTACAAGGTGAAAGAAAGAAAAAGGGGAAGGACGCCAGTGACATCATGCCTTCGTCCACTATGCAGATCTTTGCCTTCATTCTGGCACTGCTTGGGGTTCTGGGTGCCACCATGGCCACGCTGTTACCCAACTGGAAGGTGAGCGTCAGCATGGGCTCCAACATCATGACGGCCATATCGCAGATGCAGGGCCTCTGGATGGACTGCACCTGGTACAGCACGGGCATCTTCAGCTGCACGCTCAAGTACTCTGTACTGGCGCTGCCTGCGTACCTCCAGACTGCCCGCACCACCATGGTCCTCTCCTGCCTGCTGGCGACGCTCGGACTCTGGCTGGCAGCCCTGGGGCTTAAATGCACTCACTGGGGTGGCAGTCAGAGCTCCAAGGTACAAACTGCGATTGCTGCGGGAACGTGCTTTGTCCTTGCAGGTTTCCTGTGCCTCGTGCCCGCGTCCTGGTTCACCAATGAGGTCATCACAACGTTCATGGACTCCAAAGTACCCCAGAGTGGAAAGTACGAGCCGGGGGGAGCCGTGTACGTCGCGTTCGTATCGGCCGGCTTCCTCTTAGCCGGAGGCGTCATTTTTTGTCTGTCGTGTCCCAGGAAAAGGGACGGGGCCACAAATTGCGGGTTATCCAACCCTGACAAGTTAATAAGCCAGGAGCAGCAGAAAAAGGAGCGTAGAGAACAACAGAGCCAGACGGAGCCACCGGAGCCACCGGAGCACAAAGAGAAAGCAGCACAGGAGAAACTCCAGCTGGAACATCAGCAGCAGTACCACTCCCCGTCTTGCAAGCGACCTCAGGACACCAAGGCCCTCTACAGCCTGCAGGACTACGTCTAAAATCCAGAAGCGGAATCTCAGGGAACGAAGCTCAGGATTTACACTCGGCTGTCATAAGCGATGAGAAAAAGGAAGGAGGGAGGAGCGATGATGCTGCCTGCAATTTTCTCCCCCCTTTCGTCGGGTTCTTTCGTGTACTCTGGTCCTGGAGCGCTTTCAGAACATTACCAACAACTGTGCATCCTCAGGTGAAACGCACGCCGCCGCTGTCGCTAGAGATAAACGCCGCTACACACCAAAGCTTTGAACTCAAGTCTGCATGTGAGCAAATTCAAAAAAACACGAAATGACATTAAGCTTTAATTCAACTGCTGTCTGTGGCCTGGTATCATCGCAGAACGATGAGCAAATGTGGGGAAAATACAAAGCATGTTACACAAGGTGTGTGTGTGTGTGTGTGTATGGCAGAACAAAAGTCTAATCACCAGTGTAGAGACGCTACAATGTCCTGTGCGTGTTTTCCATTGAGTCTGGCGGAGCTGAAACATATTGAAGCGCACATCATCTGAGGTAATGAAGCTTTTTGCTTTCCCATTAGCTTCGCTCCGGATGGGCGCACAATGCTCATTTATTGCACGTGAGCACAGATGCGAGTGTGTATGTGTGTGTATGAGTGTACACACACACACACACCCACACACACACACACACACACACACACAATCAAGCTCACCTCCTCCTCCACACACACCCACACACACACACACACACACACACACACACTTGCTGCGGGGGTAATGGGGTCTTGCACCCAATCATTTATAGCGTGTGTGACCGCCTGTCATTGGTGCAGGAAATGCAGCAGAAGCTGTTCTGAGGGGCACCGACATTGCTGCGCTGTGTTCTCTCCCTCGTGGGCCGTAGAGGAACGAAAGCCTTCGGCCACATCTGAGCCATTTAATAGGTTTGGCAAAACATTCCCCGCCACAGGTCACATGGTTTACAAAGAGAAATCCAGTATTTTTAGAACGTAACCACCGTACAGTAAGAGTAAGGACTAGGAGAGTCGCACCTACACAAATGTACATTTAGAGACATAATTGCTTGCCATTGATTGGCCAAGACGTGCGTATTATATGATGATTGTTTCTCCAAGGTGAAATGTACGGGAATTTACATATGAGAACGTCTTTGTGAATTTTGGAAGGTCACCTGGCGGACATTTAAAAAAAAAAAAAAGTTAAAAAAACTAAAAGCGATGCAGTGATGGCCCTTAAAGCTCAAAGCATTTTAGACATTTTCTTTTGTTTTGACATTTAGAGATTCTTTTTTTATAAACATATATAAGGCTCAGGATTGTGCATTATAGAGTGACTTTTTTCAGTACAACATGATACAGTATATGTACTGTATATGGCAATGTGATTAACTGAATTTTAGTTCATTATATTTATTTCAATCGGTGGCCAAGAAGTGCATAACAAAATAACACAACCGAAAACACTAACAATTTTAAAAAAACAAAACAAAATGAAAACAAAATAACCCAACCGAAAACAATAACAAATTTTAAAAAACAAAACAAAATGAAAACAAAATAACCCAACTGAAAACAAAATAACAAATTCGAAAACAAAATAACAAAATGAAAACAAAATAAAACAACCGAAAACAATAACAAATTTTAAAAAACAAAATAACAAAATGAAAACAAAATAACCCGACTGAAAACGAAATAACAAATTCAAAAACAAAATAACAAAATGAAAACAAAATAACACAACTGAAAACAAAATAACAAATTAAAAAACAAAATAACAAATTAAAAAACAAAATAACAAATTCAAAAACAAAATAACAAAATGAAAACAAAATAACACAACTGAAAACAAAATAACAAATTAAAAAA
>JAQQZS010000020.1:15984768-15994804 GCA_030068045.1 Platyallabes tihoni | reverse complement strand
TCAAACTTAAATAATTCTTTTGATTGTGTAAAGCTGCTTTGCGACAATGACAATTGTTAAAAGCGCTATACAAAATAAAATTTAATTGAATTGAGGGATTCAGCCATGAAGGTTCAGCCATGACGATGCCTCAAACTTGTGGCGAAAAGTGATTAATAACTTTGACATCACACTGAGTGACATCATAGCGTGATGCTTTTTGAAGGTCTTGACACAAAATTCAACCTATTTTAAAATCATGTTAGAATGGTACTGGTATGTCCCCTCTAAATGCATGTCAACATGCACAAAAATCACACGGGTTGTGCACTCCACCCGGCGATGGAGATGGGTGCTTGGGCCCGCTCATCGTTGCTTACGACTATATTACTCTTTATGTTCCTTAATTGTCTTGGCGCAGGTGGTGCCGGTTTCAGTAGCTGATTTATAAATAATGCTAGTTATAGTTATAGTCAAATTTTATTTATTTTTTAATTTTTTAATTTTTTTACATATTACTGGTTGTTACTCATCTGTACGACCACACAGTATAAGTGCATCTGATCACATCTATGTATGTGTACCTTGTAACTTGTTTTGAACAACTGCATTGGCTTGGAGGCTTCGTTTAACTGCTCTCTGATAAGATGAGGTGAAAATCCTGCCAGGCCGAGTTTACGAGCGCGATCGCCCCCGGTCGCAGCTGAAAGATCGAAATCAGCACAAAACCGTTCTCAGCCCGTTGGCACGAAGGAATGGAAAAAGACTCTGCTGCCCAAAAAGCACATCATTACTCAACGGCCGTCGCATAATTAGATCATCGTAGGCTGGAGGGATCGTGTAATCTTTAACCTCAGTGAGGGGACAATAATAACTTTTACCTGCCGCAGGATTAAATGACCAGAGGGCAGCACTTTCCACAGGCTCACCTGAAACTGCTCAGTCAGATGCCAAGGGAACCCTGCTGGCATTCATACGGACACACACACACACACACACACACACACACACACACGCTATGAGAGAGGTTTAGACAGAAACAAAAAGCAGTCTGTGTTTAGCCTTGTTGATAACACAGCTGTCTGCCCTGGGCGTGGACCAGAATCATGTTTGTAGGATTGATACAGACTTAACATCATAACCAAGTGATGAATTAATAAGAATTTAGAATTGATTCAGACAGGGTCAAGGTCAGAGCAAGGTCAAGTTCTCTTTGAACAAGAAGAAGGAAGTCTTCAAAAGTTTAGATCTTGTCTGAAGTATATTTTACATTTCCAGCATTTGGCTGGACACCTCATCAAGAGCGACTTGCATTTATCTAATTAACAGTTGAAGGACCTTCCTCAAGGCTGGGATTTGAACTCAAGACCTTCTGATCAGGAGTCCAGCCTCGTAAATGCCGAGCGGCCAGTGCTCACGGCTGTTAAAATGCCAGCTTTTTGAAAGTGTGCCCTGCTACCCTTATGTGCACGACATAGCTAGCTAGCTAGCCAGAATTAGCTAACGTTAGTCAAATAACATCAACAGATGGCGACAAGAAAACATCAACCAAACGAGAGCCTTTGACTTTCTCCTCACTTCCTGCCTGTTCAGACCCTGCATTCTCTACATTCAATCCCCATCGAGTTACAGAGACCAAAGGTCTCAGGTTCAAAGTTCTCGTGCTCTGTTTTGGATTTTTATAAAAAAAAAAATTTTTAAGGGGAAGAATTTGTGGCCGTGTGGAAGTGAAGTGAGCATAGCCCCAATTGAACAAAAGTTTGTTTTTTTTTTCATTAAGTCACTGAAAATCTTTATTTATTTTCGTATGCCTAGCTTCAGAACGGCTCTGTTGAGATGATCTCGCCTCCCTCATCCTTCAGAACAATGTTGTAGCGTGAACTTTTTTTTCAACAGGATTTCCACTGTAAAAGAGACTTGAACAGGTTTTTCTGGGATATTTTTCAGCATGTCGATTCTTGTCCTTCATACTCTCTCTCACACACACATACGTTACAGATGTATGTAGTAGATTTTATGCTTGCAGAACCAGTAACGTAAACGTGACCCAGTCTGAGGAAAACCCAGATAATGTCTGTCTTTATTCTTTTTTCTTTTCTTATAATTCCCTTTTTACATAAAATCATCAAGGGAAAAAAAGTTGGATTTTGGTCGGTAATGGCCTCCAGTGTGTAGAGATTCTGGTGAAGTGCGTGTGTGTGTTTTATAAATGAGTAGCAGTAGGCTGACCTGCACGATGTACTACGCTGACGCTCAATAACTCCACCTGACCTTTGATCACATCCTTCTGTTTTAACGCAAAGTACTCTGAGTACTCAATCAACTGGGCCACATATGGTGGTTTCACATCAGCATGGATTATGGTCCTGTACCTTTCCCTTTTTTTTTTTTTTTTTCACAATTGCAAAGGGACGCAATTGAGTGCGGGCGTAGATATCGCAGTAATCGATCAAGCCGAGAGTAAACGGAGGTGGAGCTAAATAAAGGCCAGGTAAATAGGCCCCGTACTTGTTTGTTTATTCATTTATTTAGTTCGTTATAAAGATGTGATGAGAACGAGAGCAGAGCACGGTGAAGGAGAAACCAGTTGCCATGACGACGCACCTGTAAACAGAATTCGTTCTGGAGAAAGAGACATCCGAGGCACGGATTAGGTTTTTGTTTTTAACGCAAGAATATCGTTCTTCTTTTTGAGTGGCTTCCTCGTTACCTCAGTGCATTGTGGGTAAAACGGTATGTGAGAACGCTGTAGAAAATGATTGCAGGAAAAAACAAATATGACATGGATTATACGCCTTATGATGACGATGATATGGATTACTGGATTATGTCATGTGACTAAAGGTCATGACATTGGTAGGCGGTTTTAGGAGCATTTCTGCATACGTCGAGGTTGAGGATGATGATGATGATGATGATGATGTAAGCCATTCGGGTGTCGGCGTAGTGTGGTGACACGTGGTGTGTTTGACCTCCAGCAGGTCCCGGCGCAGTACGGTCAGCAGGGCATGGGTGGGTACTGCCAGCAGGGTCAGCCTCCGTACTTCAGCCCTCCTCATCAGCAGCCTGCGGCTCCCTCTCAGCCTCACTACATGCAGCCGCGAGCTCCACCGCAGCAGGTAAGAGCCTTCAGACAGACACGCAGCGGAACAACAGACTGAATTCATGTGAGTGCAAGCGAGTGTGCACATCTTCACCTTTTCTGACACTCATTTTGTGTGCGTGTGTGTATGTGTGTATGCACAGGCGTGCATAAGGCTGCAGTAACAAACCGACCTTGAGTGTGGAGCTCTCGGAGCTGTGTATGTGAATAATAACGGCGAGAGCTCGCTGCTCGTATCCTCGAGTGGATCGTCTAATAAAAAACACATCCATGGTTTTTCATTCAGTCTTATCGAGCTAATCGATTGAAGCGCTTACGCAGGTTAACAATCGAATTGTTGGTCGATTCGATTCATGAACCGATGAATCAGGTTTCTGTTCAAACTTAAAATTATTATAATTAGGTTAAACAAGGTTAGGTTTTTACAAAGTACAGTAGAACCTCGGCATATGAACGGCCTCCTTTTCAAATTTTTCGCCTTACCTAAGCCAAGTGAAGAAGTAGCACCATGGGGTGCCAAGTATGTTATCGAGGACGGTATCAAGAAGAAAAGAGATCCACTTTCGGGTTGGGTTTTTAAAGCAGCCGTTGCCAAGAGGAATCATAAATAAAGGTTAAGTGAGGTTTAATGTCTGTTTATTTCATATTTTACTTCATTTACATGTCTTTTCTAAATGTTTTGATTGTTTTTATATTCAAAAATATGATTATCGGGTTTGAAATTGGTAATATCTGTAATATTTTTGGGTGGCCGGAACGGATTATCTGCATTTACATTATTAGTTTCAGAGTACCGGAAAATACTCTTGTTTAGCCAGAGAACAGATTTCTTCTTCTTTTGAATTTATGTTTGGTTGCTACAATATTGCCACTTACTGGACTGGAGGGTGGAGCAGGAAAAATTATTGATGTTTAAACGATAATGTTCACAAGTTGCACACCGATTTATAAATCCGTATTATGATCTGATTGGTGCTGTGTGTTGATAAAGACCGTAACAGCACTGGAACATTTAGCTAAGTTTGTATTGAAATTGTCATTCATTTTATTTTATTAAAACGTCCAAAAGTAAAGTTGTACAGTCTTTTTTTTTACAGTAACGGCTTGCACAAAAGATAAAATAAAAATATTTGTTTTTTAAAACCATATTGAAAAAACATTTCTTGCTATAGTGAAGTTTTCTGTGAGACGATGTTTAGCATTTTTGCAGAGAGTCTCGAGTATCGGTGCTTCATAACAGTTAAAGGGAATCAGGATTGAGAACCCTAATCAACATTATTAATATAATTAACGTTAATTACTTAAAATGATATTTATGCTTTTCAGAATGACGTTTCAGGATTTGTTTTTATTTTATCTTTTATTTTATCTGACCCTGCGCTCTGACCCCAGTTTCCTAATTGGGATATGCGAAAATTGAGCAATTTCCCTCTGGGATTAATAAAGTTCAATTAAAAAAAAAAAAAAAAAAAAATTCCCCCATGTTTATTTTTTCGTTATTCCTTGGAGGATTTTAATTCCAGCACAAATGTCGCTCCATATGTGATGCCGTGTTGCCGTTCCTGAAGCACATTGTGTATGATTTCCGCCATGCCTTCTCAGCTGGTGTAGAAATCCTCGTGTGGAGCTGAGGGGTCTGCTACGGCAAACGCTGTACACAACGTCCTGGTGTGTCGTGTTGCAGCTGAGTGTTGAATCTTTCCAAGCTGCGCTCTCTCTCTCTCTCTCTCTCTCTCTCTCTCTCTCTCTCTCTCTCTGTTCTTTGCTTTGAGTGCACACTCATGCCCAGCTCCGTGCCACTTGAAATAAACCAGCATGCTTTGACCTGACCTCGGGATTTCACTCTCGAACCGCATCGTGATCAGGAATGTTTGTCAGAGAAGAGATAGACGGTGGACCTCTGCCAGAGTATGAATGTTCTTTGTCAAGCCAAGGTCTCTTCTAGGAGTGATTTAGACAAGTCTTTCAGAGCTAATGATACCATGTATACATATATCCTAGTGTATGGACTTCTTTGTGATTTCCTTTTTGGCCAACTTTACTACAGGATCAGTTGTCCTATTAAGGAATCTTTTGATCGTTCAAAATGAAGTGTGATGGACATGTCGGTCCTCTCCCCCAACGTAATGTGACCTCGAGCTAATGTAACTTCTGTAGTAGAACAGCATCACACACACAACTGGATTTTATAAAAAAAAAAAAACCAAGAGCTGGTCAGGTAGAGAAAGTTGGGCTACCATGAAGATTTCCAATTTGATAAATCTCGAAGAGGACTGCCGAGATGAATAAACATAATCGACTGAGCAAGTAATCTAGCAATTTTTTCCCCCCCCTAAGGGCTAAGCGACGTTCTTAGCTTTTACCTCCTCGTTTCAAAGCAGGTGTACTAAATTTGATGCCGAAACCTCACCATAGGTGAGAGATTGCTTCACATCCTGCTTTCTCGTTTACCCTTTCAAGTTGCAGATGGACTCCGAGCTCGTTTAACACACACGCGTCCTTCTGACTAAGTTTGATGGTCAAGAAGTAAAAGCATTGCTGGGGAAATAACCTCGCTTCTGGTGTGGTGTGACTTTATCACAGTTCCAGTGAGATATATATATATTTTTTTACCATATTGTGGTATAAGTTCGCTGTCGATTGGATTAAATTAATAGTTAAATGTGAAAATAAGCGGAGAAGAAGAAAGCGTACAGATTGTAATAGGGATCCGATAATCCTTCTGTGTTTGGCGCCGAATCAGTGTCGAGTGTCGCAGGTTACTGAAGGCGCTGGGAACAGCTGCGGCGCTGCTTCTGTTTCTTTTCACTATATTGTTTTTCACTTTTAAATGAACAGTAGAAACAGATGGACCAATTTCACTCTGAACATGCTTGCTGTTTGCTTTAGATGATGAGTCAGGAGCGCAAAAAGTGGAAAGAAAAGAAAGAAAAAAAACGGGGTCTGGCGCCGAGTTTAGCTGAACTTGAGCTGAACCCTATAAAGCGTGACTGCGAGGAAACGAGAGGGTGAGCTACGCTCTCATCTTTCTGGAATAAATAACCGAAATTAAGGAATGCTGTTAGCGCGAATAGCAGGCAGACCGGCTGCAAGGGTTTGCGCTGTGATCTACGAGGTGGAACATCTTGCGCGATCCGAATACCAGCGTACGTTTTTAGAAGGAACGCCGTGAAGCAAAGATTGAACTTTGAATGATTGGGAAAGAGAAAGCGGTGACTTTTTTTTTTTTTTTTTTTTTACTTGTTTAAACGGGAAATCTCTTACTCGGTGACTGAAACACAATAAAAGGTTAGCGTTCGTTGTGACGCTATGTAGTGTTACACACCATTGTATAAGAGCGTGTTGACTGACTAATATGTGGAAGATCGATGTAACGAAATGGGGTGTTGGCCTGATAAAACCATTGAATGTTGAAAATATCGTCAAAAATGAGTTCAAATACTCTGTACATCCAACCTTCAGAATATCACAGCTTGGAATGGGAATCACTGGAGACCAGACAATAAGATACACAATTATTATATTGCCAGAAGTATTCGTTCACATGCATATGAACATCCAATTCTTAATCCATAGGGTTTAATATAATGATGTTGGCCCACCTTCTTCACAGCTATAACATCTTCAACTCTTCTGGAGAAATGGTCAAAAATTGCCATGAACACCTAAACTCCTTTTGTGGAAAGCCTTCACAGAAGCTCAGACACTGATGTTGGACTAAAAGGCCTTGCTCTCAGTACCCGCTCTAATTCACCCCAAAGATGTTCCATCAGGTTGAGGTCAGTAGGTCAGGCCTCTTGCTTCTTCCACAGCAAACTCGCTCATCCATGTTTTTATGGATGTTGCTTTGTGCACTGCTGCGTAGCCATGTGGAGTCGTTTTTCAGGAGTTGGTCTCGGCCCCTCACTTCCACTGAAAGTCCCCCTCCCTTTGGATTTTCTCCCTAATTTAGTCGTGTCCAATTCCTCCCCGTCACTAGGGGGCTCCCACATTAAGGCTACTACTACCACTCAGTCGGGAATGACGTAATAGCTCTTATTTAAATAAAACTTAGGTTAATGGGTTTTATATATGAATAAACGTACATCTAGCTACAAATAAAATGAGGCGGCAGCTTCAGTGCGGAATTCACAAATATTAATAAATAACATTTAAATATAATGTTAATGTGAAAAGATAACAAAAATACAACAATTCGCTTGATTTCTTTAAAGAAAGTGCCTTAGTCCTTTTTCTTTTTTTCACCCCTTATATTTAGTTTAACAGCTGCTGATGATTTCTATTCTATTCTTGTTTTTTTTTTTATTTTTTATCCTGTGTGGTCCTGAATTTTTACTTTTATTACCTTGTGCACTAAAGGAAGCTTCTTTGTTCCAGTCTTGTATTATTACAGCTGAGCACTGAAAGTAGGACACACTTCCAAAACCTCCCGCCGCTTTCTGAGGAATGTTTGCTCTTTATTAACTTTGCCTCAGATTTTTTTTTTATTATTATTATTTTTTTTTTTAGCTCCTGCTGCCCCTGGTTTGATCAGGGGTTGAAAAAATTAAACGTACACCCTTGGTTAATGGTATCTCTCTCTCTCTCTCTCTCTCTCTCTCTCTCTCCCTTTTCTGTCGGCCACACGGCGCCTGCGAGGACATCAATGCAGAAAGAGCGAAAGTATGTATTTTTAATATTGTTGACGTTGTTCCCACTGAGCCGTAATGTCAGGACCGCAGCGTAAACAGCAGCCTGTGGGTGTGATCTTACTGTGACCCAGATATCATGGTGTTCTTCTAAACGCGCACACACACGTGCATACCTTTCTAAATAAATGTCAGGCTCTGGCAGACTGGGGTTTGTGTACGTCTTGTCCAGCTCCTGTGTGTGTGGTGTTTGCCTGAGGAACTGGAGTGTCACGTCTCCTCACATCCGAGTATAGATAATAATTCCACTGTTGATCTTTCTGTACCACCGTGATTTTTCTTTGGTTTTGCAGAGACATTAGGATAGGTTAAGGCCTACGTATACACTGCTGCTTCACGGTAAAAGTTCACACATGATGACTGATTGTTTATACTGGTGGTTCTCGACTTACGAACATTCAAAGAGTGGGGGTAACTTGGGTGTATTGTACAAAAAATAGACACCGCAGTGCACCAGATAATATTTACAATTATATACAGTATTTTCAGTGTGTAAGTGAAATGTATAAAATGTCTAAAGTCGGTATGTTGTACGAAATGAGAAATGAGTCGGCCTCACCGGTTTCAATGCATCTGTCCGGGAGCGCGATGATAGAAAATGGCGTTCTGTAAACCCTTCCTGATGGAGAATAATCCTAATTTCGGAAAAATCCTCAACGAGACAGAGTTCGCAGTCCGATACTGTGGAAAACAGCTCTGAGACAAAATTATTTTAAACCACGGGATTCCCCTCGCGGTTTAAAGGCGCAGAGACGACACTGTTACATTCGACGTGTGTGAGATTTCCTTAGGTGCAGTTACGGTTTTCGGCCACATGATGGCAATGTGTGGGAAAATGGGACAGAGTTTTAGTCAAGCTTTTACATTGTATATTCGTGTCTAAGGCGTATAAGAGTCACTTTGACGGACTTAAGAACAAATCCGACTTACGGACGTGCTCCCGGAACGTAACCCGTTCGTAAGTCGGGGACTACCTGTATACTTAAAGAAAATAAATAAACAAATAAAACCACCTGTTTTTGTACAGGATGCTCCTCAGGAGGCGTACGGCAGTAGAGCTCAGCCTGCGATGACCCCAGGGAAACCTAACCACGACGAACTGGGCCTGAACCAGCAAGAGCGGCCGTCCAGCCTTCCAGTAAGTTCTACAGTAGCAGACCCTCTCAACACACGACCGTGATTCGCTGGGATAATAAGTCAGCTAGTTAACATTTTAAAAACGAAAGCAAAAGAATGAAAAAGCGTGAATTTTAATAGAAGGTGATGGAAAAACAAGATTGTGCAGGTTATCAAGATGAAATAAATAAATAATTATGGTTTGATCTTTAGTCTGTGGTGGTTGTGTATCCGTAGTGTTACTACGGCCAGTACTGAGGAAATGTACGCCATTTTTATTCCCTGTGTTCCACCTTCTCGCTTTGCCTGGAAGCGAATGAACAGTGTGCCATTTAATATCTCGAGCACCGACAGTTCATCTCGTTCTATGCTGTGGAAAGCCTGCAGACGTGTGATCACGTGGCACCGTGAGCATCACGAGTCGCAGTGCCGGGCAGAAGAGGATGGGCTCCCCCTGCCGAGTGCCTCTCCCACTCATGACATTTCTTCCTTTTTAGCTTCATCGTTACACACTTTTCCCTCATCGTGGCTTTCTGTATTTCATCATTCTATGTGCAGTTACAGAGAGAAAGACACACACACACACACACACACACACACACACACACACACACATTCACACACATGCACAGTGTAGTTGCTTTAGGGAAATATTTGGAGCATTGCAACTCAGACACACACGGCTCATTTGGATCAGAAATGTGCCGAAGACGTGCACTTTTGGTGTGGCGTCAGTGTGAAGGAGAAGAGAAGGGGCTGCGTGTTTATGCATTCCTCTCTGACTGCAGCACTTCCTCCGCTGGCTCTCTGCTCGCTCGCTCGCTCTGTGCTGAGCTGGCAGCCCGCTATTGGCCGTCCAGTCTGTCTCTCAGGGAGCACACGCGCGCTCTCAGCCAATGGGCTGCGTCTCGGTAGTCTTGTGTTTTATATTGACGTCCATGACAGAAGGCCTTAACTGGTTAGTATTAATACTACGTTGTCTCGTTTCTTTTATAGAGTTTTCAAGAGTTTCATCACTTATATGTGGTCTTTGCACCTCAGTCTCTGTGAAGGAGGCGTGGCCTTTGTTCCTGTCAGTCTCTGTGAAGGAGGCGTGGCCTTTGTTCCTGTCAGTCTCTGTGAAGGAGGCGTGGCCTTTGTTCCTGTCAGT
>JAQQZS010000020.1:15973721-15984668 GCA_030068045.1 Platyallabes tihoni | reverse complement strand
CTCTCTGAAGGAGGCGTGGCCTTTGTTCCTGTCAGTCTCTGTGAAGGAGGCGTGGCCTTTGTTCCTGTCAGTCTTTTTGTCCCTGTGATTCTCAGTTAAGGAAGCCTGGTCTCTGAATTTAAATCATTGATTCAATGTTTCCAGTAACATCACATCACATCACAAAACGTTTTATTCCCGTTATACCACATCAATCTACCAATGGTTAGCTTTTTACATTATTATAACCATAATTGAAATCATAAGTATGAATTTCATATTATAATAATTCATGGTTATTGAATAACACATTTTAACTGTTTGTTAGATTTAACGCAGGTTGAAATCTGAGAGACGAGTTTGATCCTGTTAACACTTTGCATTGCAGCTGCTATAAACTCTTGTTCATTTGTCCTGAAACTGAAAACTTCTTCCATAAATGTGATATAAACACACATTTATTGTTGTGTTTTGTTGGAACGGTTGTGTATTCATTAGGCTTAGGTCATGTAGATCGTGTATCATAAAACTGAGGATGAAATCTAACAAGCGCTAAGATAAGGACCGAGTGTACTGGTGCAAGTTGCAGTGTGTTGGGTTCCAGTCTGGACGATGGGTCGGGGCGTGCTTGCTTCTTGGTATCTTTTATTTGTTTAATGGAACTTTTTTTGTAAAACACCAACATGAAGCAATTTACTCATAACAAAAAAAAAATAAATTAAAAAAATAAACATTCAAGCACTGGGTGTTATAAAACCTGGTGAGGAGAGAAGCAGTGCGGGTGCAACATAGCGGCTTCTCCTCGCTGAGCTATTTTTAAGCCTCCATGTGTCACTCTGGCCTATTGGCCCAGTGAACCCTGCCAGGAAGGAGGAGGGGTGAGATGGAAAGTGTGTGTGTGTGTGTGTGCGTGCATGTGTGGCAAGCGTTCAGAATCCTGTGACTCATAACGTCAGCAGTAAAGTTACTACAGACCTGAAGCCTCTAACTGACAGCGCGTGTTTACATTCGGCTGCTTTCATCACTCATTAGAGCAGAGATTCGCCTGCAGGCTGAATATTTATTAATCAAATACATCGCTGTGATCTTCCGAGTCCGTACAGTCTCTCCTCCCGCTCTTATTATTCCGCTGCTGAGAAGAAAGCAAGTTGTTTTTGTGGCGTTTATTTAAGCGCATCCAAACGCGCACAGGTTTTTTTTTTCATTTTTTTTTTCTTTCCCTCCTCTGAAGTCCGAGCTGAGGCTTTGAAGTCAGGATGCTGCGGGTGGTGTTGCCATGGAGATGCTTACAGATGAGCACCGGGGCTCCTCTTGATGTCTCATCAAATTATTCCTCTAATGGAATTTTTAATCAGGGAGCCATTTTCTTTCTTTCTTTCTTTCTTTCTTTCTTTCTTTCTCCCCAAACACCCCCCCCCCGCCCCACAGTCCCAGTGGTGAAGTACATGTTGTGTATGTGCTTGTCAATCATGGTGGAGGAGATGTGTCCTGTCTGACGTAATATTTTTCTGCACCAATTTAGTAATCAAGATGATATAAACACATCTATTATTTTGACTACATAACTCCGTGCTCTAGTAGACCCTCCTGTCTCATGTTGAAATGCTTTTCTGCGCACCACTTTTGTAAAGAGCGGGTGTTTAGTAGGGGCAGGAATCATAGGATCATAGGAATCATAACCCGATACGATGTCGCGATACCTCTGCGCCGATTCGATTAAAATAGCGATATTCATAAAATCGGGATAATTACAGAATATCACGATTCGATGTTGCATTTTCCCCCTGATTTTTGTTACACATTTAAACCTTTAAAAACGTAGCCCGTTCCTTCTAACATTAGCTTTGTCATTTAAAAAAACAAGCGAAGCATTTAAACAATATAAAACAACTTCAAATGCAAGAATTTAACATTTTAACTTGCAATTAAATTAAACAAAAAGCTACATGGTTACTGAGCAGCGTGTATCTCTGTCCTCTGCCACAATTATATTATTTCTAATAACAAACTGAGCAAATAATTCACTTCTACCACACAGGATGAAAATGTGTAAATAGTTCAGAGTGCGCCACCTGTAGGTTCATAAAGAAATAGCGACGTTTTACCTCGTCCCATGTTGTGTGCGACTTCCGCGGCTTCTAGCGCACACATTTAACGTGACTAATTACAACTTCATCTCTTATTGTAAATGTAAAAATAGTTCGGAGTCAGTGTGGAGATTCGTGAATTGCGATTCATAATTGAATAGATTTTTTAAATTTATTTTTAACTCAGCTCGTTCAGCACCAGTCACCTTGTCACAAAGTCACAGAGGTGGCTTTTTTTTTTTCTCCTCCCATTTTGTTGTTTGAGGTAAACATTAACTAAAGCGCTTAGCTTGTGTTTGAGTACATTCGATCCGAATAAAGTCTAGTCACGGTTTCTGATTGGTTTATTCTCATTTACATCATAATACGATAACATATCTGCCAGACAGTATTGTTTAGATTTTCACCAACCTTGGGTGTTTTTTTTTATTTATTTTTTTTGCTATTAATGCGTCATCAAAATAAATCACTGTCCTTCAGCGCTTCTCCATTAATGAACGTCGGATTTTTATTTTGCACGGCGGTACGGCGCTCTTACTCTGTGCTGATGTGTCGCGTGTCAAAAGTTTAACGGCTTATAAAATATTTACAAGCTTGTGTGTGTGAAGTGTTACCCTGTAAGGTTTTATTCTGATTTACTGTGCAGAGTTTATATAAGACTTTATAGAATCTGACTCCAGAAAGAATGAAAGTGGCCTTATTGTACAGACTTGCATGGCTTTGCATTTAAAAAAACAAACAAACTGTTTTTGTGGTGCGTAAAACACATGGATCGTAGGTGTAAAAGTTAGTGATGGAAATGTTTTAATGGAAAGTTATTGCAGGTGCTGAAGCGCGAGCTGTGCGTCAGTGTATGACGGCTCGCCGCCTTTAAATGTTCAGGTTAAAATTAATTTCCGTTTATTGTGGGTTGTATATTTTCTTCGGGTTCTCAAAGCCAATGTAGCTCTGAATCGTGTGTGTGTGTGAGACTTAATCTGTGTTAACTTGTGCTAGCATATTGCTAACTTTTTCATAGATCAAAATCTTTCAAAATTTAAAGTCTTTAAAAGGTTTTTTCCTTGACTATTTGAACGCTTTACTAGACCCCTATTTTGCCATAAACCGCCCCCACACACACACATTTTTATTCCAGAGGGACATCCCAGCTGCATATGAACAAACACACACACACACACACACACACCAGTAAGAGCCCCTAGTTGTTGCAGGCTGTGTCACTCTTTCGAGATTCATGCTCTAACTGCATTTTTATCGAAGGTGGCGCCTGGCCGCTCGACGCGTCACTCCGAGCGTGACGCTCCACTCGCGGCGCCGGTCATCCATCACAACATCCGCGATCGCCATTAGGCCCGCGGCTGAGAAACGAGAACCTGACGTGGTGGAAGAAGAATAGCTCACAATACAGCTATTAAAGCGTCCATTAAAAGTACAATTGCAGTCGTATCGGCATTATGGACGTCTTTGTGGCCGATGTTATTAAGAAAGTCGGAGTAGAGATGGTGAAGATGATGGAAGACGAAAGACAGCCGTTTATGACGAGCGTGAGACGTAGTGGTTGCATGTCTTAACTTTGCAACGATGAAAGAGCTGAACAGACTGAAGAGCTGAAGACTTGAGTAGAGACCAAGAATTCCATCCCTAAAAATCTTGAAAACGTTAAATCTTGGTCGGTTGGGGGGATCGAATTTATCGCGTTTCCTCTGACGTTCCGGAGACATGCGGTGTAGGTGTGTGCAATGAGTCGGGACGCTGCCTTGCGCTTCAGGTTCCTCCATCTCTCCCTCAACAACCCGACACAGGATAAGTGTCCCAGGTTATCGATGACTGGATAAGGATTAAGGCCTTGTTCACACGGACGTTAAAAATCGAGCGTTTTTCTGGCGTTCGTAGCGTCCGGTGGGCGCGGATCAAGCGCCGAGGGTTTTCTACACATAGGAGTCAGTGAGAGTGTTCACACGGGCTTTGGTGACGTGCGTTTGTCCGGCTGCACGTTTATACGGCGTCAAAAAAACGTTCAATCAACCTTTTCTTGGCGTTCATTTTATGCTTCAGAGGACCGGATATATCCCATGATCCTACAATGCTATACATAGGGAAATGCGGGAAAAAAGCTAAATAAAATGCACCAGCTGCAGCAGACAATCAAAAGTGGAAACTGACATCCGACAGTAATTTAAAAACTTGCGCGGAAGTTTTCGCATTTCTTCATAAACCACAAAAAAAACTTCCTTTAATCAGACGTTGTGCAGTCAGAGGGTGAACCCAGTAGCGGCGGCAATTTTTTATTTTTTTTTTCCGCTCCCTACGTCACCGTATTACGAGAATTTTTAAAACAAGATTCATGTCTAATATAGCAAAATGGTCCATATTAAAAGGAAGAACCTCAAATAAAACGACAAGGGCTTTCATATCCAGTTCCCGACACACTGCCCCCACAGGTTAAACACACAAACTACAATTTGGGCTGCAGGCTGGCGTTAGACAGAGACAAACGAATGCCAGTGTAGAAGTCGATCGAGCGCCGCTACAAAAAAACGCAACATGAACGTCTAGGACGTTCAGAGCGCCTTCGTTTATCCAAACATTTAACGCCCGTGTGAACAAGGCCTAAGAGTGGATTTTTTGTTTTTTTCATTCGGTTCCTTAGTGAAAGCGTTTCTCACAGATTATTTCAGAAAGTTCTGGAAAAAAATAATAATGGAGGCGCATGAACTAATTTCCTCTCAGCTTGTATCATATCAAGTCAAACCAAGCTGTTTCTACCTCTCTGGACTACATGATGTCTTCCATCATCTTTTTTTTTTTTTTTTTTTTTTGGGAAACAACCCCTCAAAATCCATCGGTGCCTCTTTTGGGTTAGTGCGTTAATATTTTGAAACCCACACTTGCCAAAAAAAAAGTTACCTCATGAAATCGTATTTGAATGTTGTAAAGAAACAAGAAACCGTATGATGACTGACTGGTGGTGAATTTACTGTTTAATTATTAAAGAATCAGGAAAAGAAAATGCAAAAACGTGCACAATCGGCGTCTGTTGCCTCTAATTAAGGGGATGAATAAATGTGTTGCATCAGCACGGCAGCTTGTTCTCTGTAGAACACACACGCACACGTATCATTTATTTCTCTCACACTGAACACACACACACACACACACACACACACACACACACACACACACACACACGTGGTTCGGCGGTGGTCCTCCTGCCCGGAGTATTTTTAGCTCGCGGAGAATTGATGTTTTGTGCTCTTTACCTGGCGTTTACAGCTTCTCTGCAGGAGAGAGACGCGTGTGTGTCTCTCCCACTCTTTCACATCATCTTGTATTAAAGAGAATTCGAAATGCTCTTGGCTTGTATTTCTTTGATCAAAGCGTTCCTGTCGAAGGAGGTTAAATTAGACACATGCAGGATGATAAGCTGATGAGATCACTCAAAAACCCCCAACCGCCATGCAGCTGCCTGAGACACCCGGGAAGTCAGAGGTTAACTGATCACCGTTTGTTTGTTTGTCCATTTATTTAATTACTGTTGCTCTCCTGCGACCAATAACAGATCAGAGGGGTTCTCTACAGCCAATCACTGATCACCATTATTCAAGGATATTAGTGGCTCAGTGGTAGGTTTCTCGCCCAGGTTCGCTTCAACCTGTTGTCGCTTCTCGCTCACTCCGTAGGCTCCCTGCGTAGCCACCTCCCCCACCTCCTGCAGGTGCGCGAAGTCGGGCCGGCTGGCGATAATTAATGGTGATGGATCTCGGGGCTTCCTCGCTTCTTTAACCCCCTCTCCTCCCCCGTTTTGTCTACATGAAATGACCACTTTTTCCCGTAAGACCTCGCCTCATGTCCGTGGTGGTGCCCATTTAAAAAGAGCGAACCCGTTACGACATCAGATGCAAAAGAACTAAAGCGCTTGCTCGTTAACTGATGCTGCGGCGCAAACCATGATTTCTAAAAGCATTTTGATTCATTTTTAAACACTAGCGCTAGTAATGTTATTGACATTGGTAACTGTAATCAAACTACATGTAACGCTGTACATTGCTGCGTTATCAGGGAAAGTAATTAGATTACAGTAACGCGTTATACCCAACTCTGGTGGCGATCACCATTATTAATCACAACCGATCACCGATTACTATAGATCTCTCTAACCGATCCCGCTTCATCGTTGTTCTCTTAAGACCAGTCTCACTCTTGTTCCCCGGGACAAACCACAGATCACTATCATTCCATATAGCAATAGCTTCCCTTTGCCCAATAATAAAAAAACTGTTGTGTGTTAAACGCTCAGTTACTGATCACCATCGTCCTCTTTCATCCACTAGCTAAATTTATATGTTTTTTATATTTTTTTTCAATATATCTAATGTATCCAGTCGGAGGATTAAATATTCCCTCTGAGCAGACGAGCAGATGCTCCATTTTAAGGTTAAGAGTCACACACACACACACACACTCCAACTGAAGGTGTGTGTGTGAGGTATTTTTGTATTACGAAGCATATTTCTGACTAATGTTTGGATATGGAAGAGATGGAAGAGGAAGATGAAGAAGCTGAAGTAGGGGTGTGTGTGTGTGTGTGTGTGCAAAAATAAAGGAGAAGAGCTGGATGTTGAAGATTAAGGAGAGGCTGGATGGAGGGGGCTCGGTGTGTGTGTGTGTGTGTTTTGCTGCACACTCCTCTTATCCTCTCTTCTGAAACAAGTCCTTACTTTGCTGTCTGTCTGTCTCTCAGTCTTGGTGTATAAGCCGTGACTTTGAGGAGGGAACTCATTTCCACAGGAGCTGTTGTACTGACACACACACACGCACACACACTCAACACACTGATGTACTGAGAGTGAGAGCTCTGTTATTTTTTCTTTTTTATTTCTTTATTTTTATTTATTTCCTTTTCTTCCCCCCTTCAGCCCTGAAGGCTCCATCATGTCAGCACTTCCCCTCCATCCATCTATCCATCGTTCGTTTCTACTCTCCCCGTCCCCCTTTGATTCCTCTCGCTACGCACTCTGCAACTTGTCCTCCGTAATTAGGTTGAGCAGGGAAAATGAGAGAGAGAGAGAGAGAAGGAAAGCGTGAGAGGAGAGAGGAGCCGGAGTCCTGCTGATGAGAGACACGCCACCGCCAGCCGATTGGCCGAGCCGTTGGTGGGGGGGGAGGGGAGCCACGACGCGACGCCATTGGCTCGATGTGCCCCTGAGGGACAGAGTGATAGATGAAGGCTTCGTGCGTGTGTGTGTGCGCGTGTGTGTGTTTGTCTGCAGGGAGCCAAGCTTCTCTCATCAACAGCTCATCAAATCAGCCGCAGCTCCGGCTGCGAGCACGAGGGTGTTAGTCAGCGCACAGCTCTCTACCTTCACCCACATGTTTTAATCTCGGCTTCCTTTCTCTCAATTCATTTCAGCGACACAACGCATTATCTCTGTAAGTTTATAGTCAATAGCAAAAAGTATTGGCGTCCCTTTCTGTTGAGAGAAACTGCCTTTTTTTTTTGTTGTTGTTGTCCTTTTTACCTTATACTTTTTTTTTTCTTTATAAACCCCCTTTTCTTTTATAACCATTTAAATATAAGATTATGAATCTGAAAAATCTTTGTAACTACTTTAAAAAAAAAACATTGTCATTACTTATAAGTCTGGTACACACACACACACACACACACACACACACACACAAGCACACCTTGACTTGAATTCTGCTAAGTATAGTTTAGTTCATTATTAAAACCTGGGTGTCTCTGACAGGAAGATGAGACGCGCACGTCCACAGCCGGTTACGGCCGCGTGTCGACCGTCTCGCTAAAACCTGAAAAGGTGCTTCCCCGGACCCTGTCAGACGCCACAGGACGCTGGCGCCTTTTAAAGAAAGGTCCGTCCTGTCTCATCGGGGTGTCTTCTCAAACACCGGTCAGTGGACAGAGAAAAGCCGCTCCTCACTTTTCCATCATGTTGATTTTTATTATTTATTTATTTATTGTTTAAGGGCTCCAGTGCAGGATTCAGCGCAGCCTCCCAGCAATGGTTACCAAGACAGCAGACACCAGCAGCTGGCACCGCGCCCGCTCCAGCAGTGGAGGGTATGGTGGGGGGAGGTGGGGCCTGGCTGGCTCGCTCATGTTGATTAGCACTGATGATAAGAACGAAGCAAAGCAATTAAAATGCTTTAACGATGCCTCTTTCACGTCCAGCGTCAGACGTAGTAAAAGCCTTGGACTGATCCCCGGTTTCTATTTATTTATTTACTTCATTATTTATTTTCTACGTCTTTTTTTTTTTTTTTTGTTACCTGAAAGTGATTCCCGTCCCTTTGGCATTCATTCACAGAAGCGGTGCGCACCGGGAATTCAGTGGAAGGATGACGAGTGTGTGTGTGTGTGTGTGTGTGTGTCGTAAACATGACTCACTTGTGTCGCTCGGCCGTGTGTGTCTGTGCACGTCGACGAGGTGCGATGGCTCTGAGGATCCTGCGCTTGATGCTCGAGTGCTAACATCATACACACACACAGGAATTGGTGCACATGGGGGGGAGGGGGGGCGTGACCGAAAGATGGTTATGGCTGTAGCGATTACAATGGATGTCTAATGTCACTGAGGCGGCCATCATCTCGCAGCATGTTCGTCCAAACTGTAAAAGACGTCCTTCAGAAAAATCGTCCTTTTTCTTATTTATATTACGACTGTAACGATACGGTCATGTGATCAGGCCGAGGTCGAACATCGACATGCTTTAACGGTTACACCTTACACTCCTTTTTTATTTATTTATTTATTTTTACATTTTTTAAATTAATTAATTTATTTATTGGTTATGTAGTTTGTTTTTAGGAAAAAGTTTGCTTAAGTCTTATAGTCCTTCAAAATGCGTCTTTATTTATTTATTTTATTTTTTTATTATATAATCACAAAATACGTATTCTGAAATGCATCTCACTATTCATCCTGGCATGCTTGAATTTCTTTCTCTTTTCCTTTGTATTCCTTTTTTTTTATTCCCCCCCCCCACCCCCCCCACAGCCAGTCACCAGAAAAAGAAATGAGAAAATATATCAAACAATTACACATCAAACAAAATAATAATTATAAAACCTATCAGAAAAAGAAACTGAGAAAGGATCCCATCTTTCATTACAGATTTTAGAAATGGCTTATAAATTGTTGCCAGACATCATAAAAATTCCTGAATGGATGTCTTTATAGCGAATAGCGTTGTTGTTGTTGTTTTTTTTTCTTCCCTAGATGATTTAAATACAAGACATTAATCCAGTGAGCACCGGCGCCTTTCACTTAAACAGGATCATCCTCCTAGCGAGAAGGCAGCTAACGGCTATCATGTTGTCCTGAGAATCTGTTATATAAAATGAACTGCTTCCTCAAAACCCCTTTCGCAAAACTGCATTTTC
The DNA here is from genome assembly GCA_030068045.1 of Platyallabes tihoni. NCBI lineage: Eukaryota > Metazoa > Chordata > Actinopteri > Siluriformes > Clariidae > Platyallabes > Platyallabes tihoni. The sequence goes on along the minus strand of JAQQZS010000020.1, from coordinate 15,975,197 downwards.
CTAGCCAATCAGAACGCAGGGACCAGAAGCATCCACGTCATGGACTTTATCAATTATTTATTTATTATTATAGTTTTTTTAAATCAGGCATTTTGTTCCTGCATTTCTGACAAGAGAAATTAAATCCTAATGGCTAACCTAGCCTTAATCAGCTTATAGTTATTATGAGTCAAAGATAGACACGGAGTATACAAGCTTCTCAAAATGTGTCACATGTGAATAAAAAAAAATAAAATAACGTCACTTTAGCAAATAATACAATTTGTTGTATAAAAATTTGAATAATTGAACACAGACGAGGCTGATCCTGTGTACACGTCCTTCTATGGCAGATGCTAATGCAACGGTCACGTGACAACGTGTCAAAAACAAACAAGATGTAAACGAGTAAAGATTTTTTTTCCCCCATAAAAACCTTTTTTTTTTTTCTCCTTTTTCTGTCCGCAGTGATGGTTGTTTTGAGGAAAATTATTCATATTATCACATGAACTCAGTGCCTCGAAAGGGAGGTTGGGCCTAATTAGCATACTAAAAGTACAGGCTGTACAAAATTTTTTAATGTTATTTTTTGTATAGATAGATACGCAAGGCCAAGACAATAATGGTATAACTCATACTTTCTTATGAATATTCTTCTTATTTTTTGTATAGTTTGAATCAATCTTTAAATGAAGGATATTTTACCCATTAGCAGTTAGCCGCTACACTCTAGCATAGCTTTATTTATTTATTTACTTATTTATTTAACTCTTGAGAACGACAGAGTTGGGCGGACTTGAGGTGAGCTTTGAGCCAGGCGTGTGGGGGGAGGCGGTTTTGCTATGTGAGGTCACAAAAGGAGGAAAACCCAATTAGCTTGTTTAAGTACCCGGCAAATACAACAACAAAAAAGAGAAATAAAAACAGCAAGGAATTTTTATTTGAATGTTCGTGTGTATCTGAAAGACAAAAAAAACAAAATGCCCAAAAAGTGAATTTGACGTTATAGGTGACCTTTAAAAATGCACTCAGGTCTGTTAAATTAAAGCTTTATGCTGTACAACGTGTGCACTTTGGAAAGCAGTGTACTCTAGTAGATTAATACTCCAACAGATTCACACTTTACCTCGGGTCTAGGTAAGAAATCTTACCATCAATATCAATAAATCACATCAACGGATCTTTAGAGGTGAAATCTCCTCAGCGACATTTTTTGATTTGTCTGGTGCAGCGCTTTGACGCATCCACATCTTTGGACCTTTCGTATTATTATGTTGAATAAAACACGAAATGTTCTGCTTGTATACTTTCCTGTCTTCGAAGCCCAGCGCCATTTCATATAGAGAGACAGAGAGAGAGGGAGATCTCATCCCTTCGCACACTCTCCCCAAATAAATACTCCCAAACTTCTCCTCCGTCCGCCTCTCTCACGTCGGCTGCGGGTTCGCTTTCAATCCTCATCTTACTGACTTCTTACATGTATGAATTATTTTTGGC
>JAQQZS010000020.1:15958152-15973566 GCA_030068045.1 Platyallabes tihoni | reverse complement strand
GTGCCCCCCCCCCCCCCCCCCCCCCGGTCTCTGTCTTCGTGCTTCTGAGCGGTCGTCTGATCCCTGTTCCTCTCGCCCGCTCGTATCACGTTCCCCATGTCTTTTTTTTTTTTTTTTTGCGTGTGCTAGCCAGACACGGCACAAATTGCAGCGCTGTCAGATTTCACACAGATTGCCAGATCTGCCTCGGCACGGAAACAAAAGGAAAATTCAGCGATGGTTATTTATGGGCTTTGTGAATACGTGTTCAGTATTCAGGCCACGGCGCTTTAGCTGAGTGTGTTCACATTCTCGCTCCTGATTTAGCCCTGATTATTCTCCAGCATTAATTGGCCACAGAGGAGACGTCCCGACACGCCTGCCCTGTGGAACGAAGGATGAAAGACAAGGCCGTACGTTTGATCCCCCTACCAGAGCAAACGTGCAGCCCACAAAGACAGATTTTTTTTCTTTTTTTTTCGTCTGCTTACGTCATATCAGGGGAGACGGAGCACGATTTAATGGTCAATGAGAGCAAATCATTACGTTCCTCAGTTAAAGGTCTCGAGTTTTAACGAATCTAGAATGATAACGAAGAAAATAATCGTGAGAGTAAGGTGTCTCGGAAAATATTACTGGGAAAATGATCAGCGACGGGGTGTGGTTTTAACACCAAGCACGAATGCCTAAAGGGACTGAATGAGGGGGAAAAAATTGCCTTCGAGTTGCGCAGTGGTAAAGTGCTCGTCCTATGGTTTGGAGATCGCGAGTTCGATTTCCGGGTGATGCTGTAACCTCTCACAGCCGGAGGTCTATAGAGAGCTGATTAGCCGAGCTCTCTCAGAGGGGAGGGATGAGAGGTACTCAGTGCTCCCACATTAATCATGGCTCTACAACCAATCAGGGGTGTCTGTGAGCTCACGCAAGCAGAGGGAGCGGATAGCGCTGTCCTCCGAGTGTGTTACTCCGCCCCGAACGGTCGTGAGCGAACAGTTCGAAAAGATGCGGTCGGCTGGCGTCACGTGGTTCGGAGGAAACACGTGATAGTCTTCGGCCTTCCCGACTGAGTGGTAGTAGTAGCCTTAATGAGGGAGCCCCCTAGTGACGGGGAGGAATTGGACAACTAAATTAAGGAGAAAATCGGGGAAAAATCCACAAAAAAAAAAGGAAACAAAAATTGTTTGCGAAAAATGGCAAAAAAAAAAATCCCCCTCAGTTTTTTTTTCTTTTTTTTCCCCCTAGTTTAAAATGTAAAAAAAAAAAAAATTTTTTGCCCATATCCTGGAGTTTTTTGTTTTTTTTTGCATAAATTTTTTTTTTCATGGTGAAATTTTTTTTTTCTTCAACGTTAATTTTTTTCCAACCATGTCCCTTTAAGTGCTCCCTTTAAGTTTTCTAACATCAGCACAAAATATGAACTAAAATCTTTATACAGTAAAACCTTGGATTGTGAGTAACTTCATCTGAGAGTGTTTTGCAAGATTTTTTCAATACATTTTTATTTGATAAATGAACATAGGAGTCTTGACATACGAATAGTACGTATACGCTTTCTCGATGGTTCATCTTTCTCTCACGTGCTGTGGGATTGTGGGTAATCGTCTCTCGTGCTCGGTCGCAGTGCGCGTGTCTCTTGTATAGTCAACACCCATGCGTCAAAACTTTATTTATTTTTTTCCCTTCTCAGAATTTTTGTGTCCAAGTGTAGTGACTGTTCTTTAGTAACTGTATTTCAGCAACGGCCACCGTGAAGGGGGAAAAAAAAACATTACAAAGGCTGTAGCGGTGCGCGAGATGATTCTGTTTAACGACGCCGCAACATCACATTTCCACAAAATCCTGAGAATGCAAAAGCAAGTGTCATTAGAGAGGGCCCTTATTAAAGTCACACAAAAAGAAAAAGATATCAGTAACCAAATCAAAGTTTATACTCGCCTTACTCGTTATAAAATGTACACACTGGGAAAATTCTTCTATAAATGTTAAAGGAAACCTCACTTATTTTAGTCTTCTTTAGATATTCAGAAGGTTCTCCACTCTAGATCAAGCAACAGATCAAGCAACGGATGTAGTGTACGAACCAAAAAAACTAAAATTATATAATCAATAATAATAAACATTGCTTGCTTTTTGTACTTGCTGCGGCTGAAGCAAGCCGATTAGATTTTCCTCCTCTTGTGACCTCATAAAAATAGGAGCCCCTCCCCTCCAGCTGTTCAGTTCTGCCCTTCCTTAATCAGAAAATCATTTACCATAAACACTGAAACGATACATCTGGACGAGGAGTGAAATAAAGACAGACTGAGGTATAAAAACATGTACGATCTGAGGGGGGTTTCAGCCGGGAGCGTCAACGCAAACTTTGAGGGAGCTCTCAGATCTGTGTGAAGTTGTATAAAGGAATAGTGAAATATGGGACCTTTTTAATGGAACATGCTGTTACAAAAAAATGTGACCCGTTATACAAATTATGCGCATTATAATCCATTTATGTGGAGCGTCGTTATAGCCTGAGCTTTATAGGCCTTCTTAAACTTGGTACACAAATGACCCCCCAGATGAGTATGGTTATTTTCTCCGTTTTCTTTTTTTCCTCCTAGATTCACAAGTTAGTACTTTTTAAATTTGTAAAAATGTTGTGTTCTTTGGTTGTTTTTATTTTTATTTCTGTTGTTCCACTGGGAACCTTGGAGAAAATTCTGTTTATATCGCTGAATTCCTTTAAAAAAAAAAAAAAAAAAGGCAAAAAAAAAATATAACTTTTAAAAAAATATAACCTTGATTCTGAGGTCATCCATTTCAAAATACACACACAATCCGTGTTATATTTGTAATATTTTATAATAAAACAAACGCGGACGTCATTTGTACGTTAAACTTTTGGCATAAACGTTATTAATGTTTTTTGATATTTTGTGTACTTATATATATAATGTATTCTGGTGTTATGTGTATATATTTTCTATATATATATCCCCATGTTAGGGATTTCCACAGATACGAATGGGCTGCGGTTGTACTTCCGGTTCAAGTAGCTCACGTGTATTGTACAAAAAATAGACACGGCAGTGCACCAGATACCGATATTTACAATTATATACAATATTTTCTGTGTGTAAGTGAATGTTTAAAATGTCTAAAGTCCGGTATATTGTATGTGTATGGGGGCGCGGGAGAAATGAGTCGGCCTCACCGGTTTCGATAAATCAGCCCGGGAGCACGATGATGGACAATGTCTTGTTGAGGATTTTCCGAAATTAGGATTATTCATCATCAGGACAGAGTTCACAGTCCAATACAGTGGAAAACAGCTCCGAGACAAAAAAGCCGTCTGGGATTCCCCTCGCCATTTAAAGGCGCAGAGACGACACTGTTACATTCGACATGAGAGATTCATCTCCTTAGGCTCAGTTACAGTTTTTGTCTGGGGAAAGGCGACCGAGATTTAGTCAAGTGAATTGGTACGCTTCATATTGTATATTTATGTCAAGAGCGTATAAGACTCGCTTTGTCGGACTTGAGAACAAATCCGACTTACGAACACGCTCGTTCGTATGTAGGGGACAATCTGTATGTATAATGTATGTTTCTATCTGACGTGACCAGAGTTTATAAAATCTCCAGCCAATGCTGGAGTGAACTGTTGACTGTACCGCTTCTATGTGATCCATATCTATGATTCAGAAGTGTACTTTGAAGGGAGAAATTTTCCTTTTAGCATTTTTAGCCTTTTTTTAACACAGTTTATGCACAGTTGGATGTTTGAAGCCTCTCCATTAACGCACACCGGCAAGTCTAACACGTACGCATTTATAATGTTTTATTTATTTATTTTAATCATTGTGCCAACACGGATAAGTGTCTCTTTAAGAGTCTGGACCTCCTCTTCGAGCTTAAGCAGAAACGCTTGCTGGCTCTCGAAAACTGACCTCATGTTCTTGAGCTCCAATCCCATAAACAGGTCCTTATGCTCCATGTTTCAGTCAGTAGACAGAGGGGAAGAGTGAAGTCATCCCCCCCCTGTAAAGTCTCTGAGGTTTTTATCCTGTTTGCTCACAGATTCCCATAAGCCCCAGCTCCAGTGCTGGGAAACTTTTTGTTTTGTTTTTTTCCATCGTATGTGGAAATAACCGGTTATACTGCGATCACTCTGGGGGGGGGATGTTGAAAATCCAGGCTGCAGAGAAACAGACGGAGCGTTAGGGAAAGATCCCGGTCAGTCGTCTAGGACAGAGGGACTAGACTCGGTGCGACCTGCGAATCGCTGCACCCACAGATAATCATGCAGGTTGAATTTCGGAAATAAGTCACAAGAAAATAACAGACAAAAACTAGTATAGAAAGAGTAATAATAAATAAATGTATATAAAATCAGAGTGCAGACATTTAGTTAAAGGCAAAGATTAAAGTGACTTGTGAACATTATTAAAAAAAAGGGAAAGAATATATAGATGTTCACACATTATTATAATAATCGTAATAGGAAACTCTGCCCTGAAATGTGTTTATATGGAAATATTTGACATGTGATTAGAGATTACGCCGCTGATTTATTTATTCATTATTTTATTTTTATTGATGCATCTCCAAATGTTTTCAAAGGAAGGCTTTGGAAACGTGAATAAATTATATATATATATATATATATGTTTGTATTTGTGTGTGTGTGTTGCAGGACTTGTCAGGCTCCATAGACGACCTCCCGACGGGGACGGAGGCAGCTCTGAGCTCGGCCGTCAGCGCCTCGGGATCCACCAGCAGCCAGGGCGAGCAGAGCAACCCGGCGCAGTCCCCGTTCTCCCCTCACGCGTCACCCCGCCTCTCGGGCCTGCGCAGCGGACCCTCGCCCTCTCCGGTCGGCTCACCCATGGGTTCCAGCCAGTCACGATCCGGACCCATATCGCCCGCCAGCGTGCCAGGTTCTTGTCTTGGTTTTTTTGTTTTTTCCTGCGTAGTCACGGTTTCCTTCCCAACCGTCGGCTGCCGTCTGATTCCCAGCACACACGTATTGCGTTTCTGTTCACGCCGCAGACAGTCGGGACTCCCCGCCATGCTCCCACGCCGGCTATTAAAAATGGTTTAAAAAGCCTGTTGGCGCGTTCGGAGCCACTTCACCACCCGGTATCGGCCTTGGCGCGGGCCGTCGTTAGCCTGAGCGTTCTGACAGACGAAGCCGGCGAGTGTGTCTGGTCCTCGCTCTTCGTGCTCCGGATGTCACTAACGAGGGCCGCAGGAGGCCTTTTTATTCGTCTGTCAATGTTTCACCCCTGCTGAGAGAGCTGGCCTCCATTAGGCTTGTAGTGAACAGACTGGAAAGGACACACACTCACACACACACGGTTTTATTTATTTTTATGGCAGCTGAAATCCATGTAACTGCATTTATAGGTTTGGGTTATTTTGGTAATAGAGGAGTGTTGCAGTTAATTTTAGGTGTGTGTGTGTGTGTAGGTACCCAGATGGCCCCGCAAACCCCAGGGAACGTATCAGACGTGGCCTCCCATTCCACCCTCAGTCAATCGCCCATGTCTCAGGAGAGGGGTGAGTGTGACACACACACACACACACACACACACACACACACACACACATACACACACACACACCTGTACAGCAGCAGTAACAGACCTCCTAATGGTCACTCGTACATATTTGTCATCTGTCTCAGCTATATGCGTTACCATTTTCCGCCGCCGTCTGAGATAAACGGCCTCATTCGCGTGACGTATTAACACCCGCGGTGGCTCCGTCCCGCGGCCGCCGGAATTTTCCAGTGCTCTCTGATTCATCACGGCGCTGAATCGTAGCTTTTCCACGTCTCGCGGTCGAACCCCAGCGCCTCGCTGCCTGAGTGGGAGCGGAAATTAAACTCCGAATGAAATGGACTCGCGCGCGATAAAACGTTTGTAAACGACTCTTGAATCGCATCGGCCAGAAAATAATAATAAAAGAAGCACGAAAGCCACACAGTCGTCGAGTCATTTATTCAACGCTGTTAAGTTTTCTGTGACGGGGACGTCTTCAGGAAAGAGCTTCAAGAAAGAAAAAGAAATAATAATAGAAAAGCTTCTGAGGAAGTTAACATTAATAATCATCACAGATAAGCCACGGGTCAGCACTTTTCCTTGTCGTAAGCGCCACTATTATTATTATTATTATTATTATTTTTAAAGACAAAAAGGAGCATCACTTAGTCATCCAGGTTTTTTTTTTTCCATCATAAATAATTTTAAGAATTATACTCGTTAAGAAATCAATTTCCTTTGAAATGCAAATTAGAAAATCCTGTACCCTTTCATTTTTGACTCCCCCCCCTTATTTGTTAGGATTTGCCTCCAACATGCATCGCACCGGCCCCGCCACTCAGTTCGGGCTCCAGCAGTCTGGACCACCCATGTCCCCTCACCCGTCCCCGGGAGGCTCCGTGCACCACAGCATGGGCTCTTACCAGCAGGGCGGCCCCGGCTACGGGCCCCAGGGTGGGCAGTACGGCCCTTCAGGTAACACGGCCGTCTCATCATCACTTCACATTTTATTCTTAGGTTTTTGTCCAAAAATTTCAGGTTGCCCTTTAAAAACACGGACAGCGCAGTCCACAGGACGAAAAAAAAAAAAAGACCAAACGCACCAGCGCTGTGTTGTCGCCTCGGAACAGGACGGGGAAGTAATCAATCAAGCGTGTGGTAATAAATAGCCCTGGTTTACGCTCTCATAATGTCACCGAGCTCCCATTCCATTCTGATTGATGCTCCCTGCGGTCGTCCTGCGGTTTCACGTGTTTAACTGGCAGCTGGTGCAAGACAACAGAAACGCAGCTACCTGAGGGATGTGCAGAGCGAGACGGGAGTGGAGAAGGCAAACGGAAATGATTGTTGTTTACTTATTTGAAAAAACAAAACCAGAAAGCTGGCTTGTGTGATTTTATTGTGACTGGTATCAATATGATGATTTATATGTAAAATGATAATAGGAGTGAAACCTTTCAGACTACCGTGGAAAAAAATTGTCTGTCAGAAAAGTGCCTCTTGTCCACCATTTCAAAAATTGTCATCACATGGGAAAAGTAGAACCGTTTGGTTAAACTCGGGACAAAAGAAAAAGTTGCATAAGCCGTCGTTACAGAAGTCCATCGCCAGATTTACACAGGAGTCATGTGACCATCGTAGGTTGCACTACATGTTCAGTAAAAACGGAAATGTTTGATTATTTGGGGAAAAAACGGCGAACTACGTAGAACCAGATACAGCAGAAGCTCAGCATACAAGTTTAATTCGTTCTTAACGGCGAAAATTTGTATTGCAATACAAATTTTTTTTTATTATAAGAAATAATGTAAATGCAGATAATCTTTTCCAGCCACCCAATCATATTTTTTTTCCCAATATTAGAAAAAAAAAAACAATCACAAAATCATACTTTTGGACGCATGACTCTCTCAAAACTGCTTTCTCTGACTGAGAATAAAAAATTGTAGAATTTGTAACCTTGCTTTGCTTGGCTTTTCAGTGGCGCAAACAAGTTTCGGTTCCCAGACATACACGCAAGTTGGTTCGTTTATTCGTACGGCGAAGATGCTTTGCATGCTGATGCAAATTCTAGGTTCCACTGTATCTAGAGTTAAATGATTGAAGTGCAGGGTCACCAGTTAAATATGCTAAATATTAAGTCAGGGACGGCAGTCACCAGGTGATCCCTTTCATCAGTGGTACGATATTATCACGATATTTGTCGTGTCGACTCGATTTCTATTGCGATTTTTATTATTTTTTTTCTTAGCATCATGATTTTATAAATATTCTTTACAATTAAAAAATATCTGCCTCCTCCCACCTGGAGCAAGAAGATGCTCATGATCTAGTCTAGCATCATTATGATTTGGACACATCAATGATTATTCTGTTGACATCTGCCGAATAAGGAATAAGTAACATGAGGCGCAGTCCTAATCTCAGGACAATCCTGCATTTCCTTTCCGATTTTCTAGAGAAGAGCAAGCTGCCAGTCTTATTGCGTTTGGCATCATCAGTGCTTGCTTTCTGTTTTTTCCCCTCCTCAGTACAGATGGATTGATGGCGGCGTCGACTCCAGATATCCAGATCTGCGTGATTCAGCCAGACTTTTTTCCGTTGCAGATGCATCGCGTATAAAACTCGGAGGTGCCGAGCTGGAGGTTATCTCTGTGTGTCAGAGATGAGGCAGCTGTTCTCTCTCTCTCTCTCTCTCTCGTCCCCTGGGCATCATGGGATTACAGTGACTCAGAATGGCTGTGCAGTGCGGCTGAACGTGTCAGAGCTTCTCCGGTAATTGGCAGTGCTCGAGGGCCCCGTCATGCTCCGGAAGGATAAAGCGGCAGACACTGACGAGCTTGTTAGGGTTTAGGACGCAGAATATTTACAGCGCCGGGGAAAAACAAAATAGCAGCTCCTTGACCCGCTTCATATATTTTTAGAAGACTCTGCATGACATCAAAAAGTATTTTCTTCTGCTTTCTGTTTTTGGGGGAGAGGAGGAAGAGATGCCAAAACCCCTCTGATTTCCTGTGGGACTCCTGAAACAGGCAGCTCGCCGAATCCGAGATCTCCGTCTGTATTTTAACAGCTGCAGCCTGAGCAAAAAAAAAAGAAAAAGAAAAATTCCTGCTCTAATAGAGCCTGAAATGCCGCTTGGCAAATTTTCATTTATAATAACATGCACGTGATTTCACCGTTACTACAGGATTCAGTCCACTTAAACCCACGCTTGGTTCCCAGAGTAATCAGCAGCCTGCACTCATGTCTCCCTTATAGCTTGTCAGCAGCAGGCACAGCTCATTAAGAAGCCTCTCTCTCTCTCTGTCTCTCTCTTGCTGAGAGACGCTCCGGTCCCACAGTCATCATGTGGAATGTCCGTTCAGCACAGCACAAACTTGCTGACAAAGTGGCCCTGCGCTGCCGCCTCCATCTTGTCTCCAGCGGAGCTTTATGAGCCACCATGTCTAAGAATGAAGGGAGAAGGAATGCAGTGCCCAAAATAAAACCTCTGACGGCCCGTCCCTAGCAGCCCCATGCTCAGGGAATTAAATCCAGTACATAATTGTCACTTAGTTTAGACAACGTGTCTCCATTTCTTTTTTTTTTTTTTATTTTTTCCCCCTATTTTTCCCCCCCTCCTTTTCACTTGTTGAAAATGTTTTGCAATTTTGTTAAGTAGAATTTTTCTATCACAGTACGTCCCCAATTTTCAGTGTGTTAGTTGAATAATTTGTATAAAATCCTGTTTTTAAAATCCTGTTTAGTGTGTGTGTGTGTGTGTACATGTGGGGTGCGGGAGAGATATGAGTCAGCCTCACTGATTTCAGTGAATCATGGTGAATAATCCTAACTTTGGAAAATCCTCAACAAGACAGAGTTTTTCGACAGTCCAAAACTGGTCTGAGACAAAATTGCACCCATTCAAGTGCGCAGTAAAGACCATGTAGCATTGTTGTCTTCCTGCGTGCCCTATAAATGAGGTCAGCTGACCCCACCGCGTCACCAGGTTTTCCTTTACCGATTTAAATGCGCAGTTTCGTGAGAGAATAATATGCATCCAAAAGACCAAACCCGATTGTTTACATTGTATGTTTGTGTCAAAGGTGTATAAGACTTGCTTTGTCTGATGTATGAACGAATCCGACTTACGAACATGCTCCTGGAACAGAACTTATTTGTAAATCAGGGACTCAATGTCAAATTGGAAATTTGGCCGATCTTGTGTAAAGTAAGGATGTGTCGCTATCCTTTATGTTTACTGAATAATTTTCCTTCGCATCATCTTTAGGCAACTACCCTCGTCCACCAAGCTACGGCGGCGCTCCAGGACCCAGCTACAGCGGCCCTGGGCCTGGCATGAGCCTGGGCATGAACGCCAGCAGCCCCATGCACGGCCAGGGCCCGGGACAGCCCTGTGGCTCGATGCCTGCGGCGAGGGGTCCCGCTCAGCCAGGGGCAGGACGCTCGTACCCATCAGGCTCCAGCGGCGCTGCACCCACGTCTCCCAGCATGCCTCAGTCCGCGGGGCCCGGCATGGGCCCCCCTCCGCCCACAGGAGGCCGGAAACCCCACGAGAGCGGCACTGCTCCCTCACCACAGAACCTCCACCCACCCGGACCGGCCAGGTAAACATGACATCTGTTACAAATTAAATAACGTTGAGACTCAAGCATAACACAAGCGTCCAAAGAAAACCACCCACGGACTGATGACTAGGATGTTACTTGTTTCAGCATGCTTTCACCAAGATCCTGTTCAGAATTATTGGACTCCTCTGCTTGTATGTTTTCTTCATCGTTTGGCTTTAAAAACCAAACAGTATTATCACAGTTCACCATTCGTCTGAAATATCTTCTAATACAGGTCGTCCCCGACTTAGAAACATTCAAGTTATGAATTTCTGCAGACACGAAAAGACTGCGGTTCGACTTCAGACTCGATCACAGAAGTAGCTCACGTGTATTGTACAAAAAATAGACACTGCAGTGCACCATATACCAATATTTACAATTATATACAATATTTTCAGTGTGTAAGTGAATGTATAAAACGTCTCATGTGGGAGAATTGGATTGGCCTTACCGATTTCAATGAATCAGTCCGGGAGCTCCATGATCAAAAATGTCCATCTTGTAAAGCTGTCCGGATGGAGAATAATCCTAATTTCGGAAAATACTCAACGAGACAGAGTTCACAGTCCAATCCAGTGGAAAACAGAGACAAAATGGCATCCGGGATTCCTCTTGCGATTTAAAGGCACAGAGACGACACTGTTATATTCGACGTGTGAGATTCATTTCCTTAGAGGCAGTTACAGTTGATGATGACGGTGTGGGGTACGGGGACAGAGATTTAGTCAAGCGGAGTGGTACGGTTTATATTGTATGTTAGTGTCAAAGGCATACAAGACTCACTTTGTCAGACTTACGAATAAATCGGACATACGAACGTGCTCCCGGAACAGAACTCGTTTGTAAGTCGGGGACTACCTATATAACTTAAAAATAAGTCCTTTTACTGCCAGCTGAATGAATCAGACGCTTCATATGATATGTGTACGTGCATCACGTGAATTAAATATCACTGATTATCGGCACTGCTGCCCCGTGCTCTTACAAATGGTGTATACAGTAAGGATGTACATTAAACCTGATCGCACTGTACATTATATTACATGTCAAGTCAAAGTTGACTAAGGACCTGACCACTGAGGCTGTTGTGCCCTTCCTTGCCCTCTGCTCCAGGCCTCCATATACCAGGTCCCCCGTGTACCCGGGCGTAAGAACGAGCCCCTTTACACCCCCTCATTTCCCTCAACCACATGCCAGCATCTACACCAGCGGCCCAGGCCAGCCTCAGCCCGAGCATTATGGGTAGGTGCAGCCCAGAGCACCTTAAAGCCTGCTTCCTGTGCTTCAGCGAGCCCGCTGCTGCATCTAACACTGTCTTAACTGTAACGCTTACGCACTTGCGTGGGAAATATTGTGCGCAAAAAAGACCTGGCTTCCACAGTCTAACCTTCTGGTTTAACCAGGTGCATGATCTATGCTGTTCTGTGATGCTTTTCATGTCCACGTTGTCAAGATGCTCCAGAGAGATTAGCAGCCGTATCTGAGTAACAGCACTAACCACATGCAAAGTCCAGTTCCTCTCGATGAACAATAGGTATGATTTAGTTTGTGAAAACAGGAAGTGAAAGCAGAAGACCAAACAACAGACTCGTGTTGTCCTGTTTTGAGTAATCTGGGTTTTTTTTTTCCTGGAATAAAACGTAGCCGAATATTGTTTGTTCAAGGGGTTTGATGAGCAGCTAGCGTTAGCGTTAATGGAGTTACTGATGAACTGAAACTACAGCCATCGGATTAGCTGAAACTCTGATGTCGATTGTTTTCCAGTAACACCACGCTCTGAAGTGTTGCATTTTACTTACAAACGTTTGCCAAAGATTGTTTCTAAAATTTACATGCCGTACTTTTTAATCCATTCACACTTCAGTCAGAACACTTTTGACCCGATGGGAATAAATTTTCTTTTAAACTTTTTAAACTTTATTTAAACTTTTAATAATCCATTCAGTAAGGTAAATATGAGCCAGGTAAACATTTGACGTGATCGTTTCTCTCTTGACGGGTACCGTTAGATGAAATGGATTTCCAGAAGGGATATTTTGCTTTCTTTCATGATCGTAAAAACCTCCACGAGACAAGAACAGCTCTCTCCCATTAGCCTTTACTTTTACCCACTGGGTCTCTGGCTGAGAAAGCGACACAGATTGGCTTTTCATGTCATGCAGTATGTAGTGAAACATCTAAACCAATCATGGATGAGACGGAGTTCTTATGACCAGTCATAATGCAGAAGGCAGTACGGTATTTATCAGGGAAATATGGGAAGGCTAACCTCACCTTAAAGCTGAAGAAAAATACTCCAGGCAAATTAAACACTTCACGAAAGGCAGGACCACATGTTTAAGTAAACAAATAAATAAAATTTTGATTAAATGCTTCGGGCATGTAAAGACGCATCTGGTCAGACTGATCAGCGTCCATGTAAACAGTCAAGTTGTAATCTCTAATCAGAAAGTTTTTATTTTTTATTTAATTTTTTTTTTAGTTTGAAGAAAAATAGTTTCGTAGCTAATGAAGCTTGGGACGGCAAAAATTTCCTAAATAATAGTTTGCTACTTAAACACACAGACGTTTGAAGTATTATCTGGGGACCTCATGTGATTTAGAAATTTCTGAATTTCGCATTCGCACAGAATAAGCGAAGCCTTACTCGAATTTTACTCGGATTTTAGAGGCGCACAGGAAACAAAAACCTCGAGGGGAAAAAAAAAGTGAATCACAGACATGCTGATTCGCACAGGACTAATGTATAATTATCACAGGACCTCAGTGTTCGGCAAAATACGGCATGTCGTTTGTGGTGGAATTTTATAGACATGTCCGATTCGCACGCGATTAAGATCACAAACAAGCTCTCCAATTATTACAAATCACATGTGGTCCCTGGGTAGTACAAATTCCATACGAATAGGACATTTGTCTTTCAACGATTCATTGTCCATTAAAGAAATCTGATTATGGTCTGATGGGTTTATTATTATTATTATTATTATTATTATTTATATTTCTGCCGTGCATGTGAACGGAACCTTCTGTTGTGGGGTTTTTTTGGGGTCGTGGTCAGACTTTTGGAGTGATTCGAGGACATCAAAAAGACGCTTTGCCAGACTCTGCCTCATTTCACGTTCTCCTTCGCATAATCTTTTAAAACTAACCGATTTTCAGCAGCGCTTATTAACAGGATTGTTCGGATAACATTTGCTCTGTAATAACTAACGCCTTGTTCTTCGTGTGTCGGGGTCCTCAGGTCGGGCGTGTACTCCGGTGGGCCCCCGATGGGTGGGATGGGTCCCGGAGGTCCCTACAACCCACCACAGAGTGCCAACTCGAGCAGGATGAACTTCCAGAATCCTCCTTACAGCAGCATGCCGCCTTCGGGTGAGAGCGAGCGACATCAGCGCAGACGATCTTAGTATCGGTGCACGCTACATACACGTTGAAAACAGATTTCATTAGGTTTTAAACCCTCAGACAGAAACCAGACAGAAAGAAATATACAGTATTTAGATCATCTAGTTCAGCTCAGTAGTACTAGTTCCATAAAGAATAAAATCCAGGTTCTGTTGTTTACATTATTCAAAAACTGATTCATTTTCATCATATAAAGCAGTTGCACAGTGCTGTTGTGTGATGTGTGTGTATGTGTGTGTGTCGTGCAGGACCCATGCCCATGGGCCCCGGAGACGGCATGCCTCCCATTGAGCTGAAACAGAGAGCAGAGAAGGAGGAGGGCGGCGGCATGGCCGGCAACGAACCACCCAAATCGAAGGTATGAGCAAGTCTCAGTCTCTTTTGCTCTTTCGCTTCCTCTCTGTCTCTCTCTCCCTCTCTCTCACTCTTCCCAGCTTCATCATTTTGTCTGGTGTCACCATCTCGAACCATCTCTGAATGATGATAAACAGCTTTCCACTCTCTGACTTTTTTTTTTTTTTTTCTCTCTCCCTGGCTTGTGGCACAGCTTTAGCTTAGCTCACCTCAGGGAGTCAGGTGACATCGCTGTCCTGCTTCACAAGAGACTAAACCACATCAACACACACATACTAACCTCCTGTGTTTATAAACCATGCGACAGAGGTGGGGATTGTGTGCTTTTTTTAATTAATTTATTTATTTAGCTCAGATGGCTGGAGTAACACTTGGCATGTGTAACACTTGCACCATGCTGGCATTCACGTCCTCTCACACACATGTTTTATTTCTCTGGGAACTTTCAACTTGCCTAGGAAATGCCTAGTAATGAAATGATCAGATCAGTAAAAAGAATGGATGAAAGAGTGTTAGTTTGTGTCAAGTTAATGTACGATCACCTTTGACAACCCAGTTATGGTGGCGTCTGGTGTGTGTGTGCGCGAGACTGCTTAATTAATGACATCACAGCCTACATGCTCATACTCGAAGTCTCTCTCTCTCTCTCCCGCTCGCTCGCTCTCTTTCGCTGAGCTTCTGTTTTTGCCAAACATCACCAGCATAAGAACTGTGGTGTTGTAATGCAGTGTGTTGTGCAAGTCCAATCTGATACTAACCCAACCAAGTCCAAAGCTCGCTTTCGGATCCGCGAATTCCTGAAATAACCTTCCGTGTTAAGACCCTGAGAACGCACACTCCTGGCCAAAAAAAAAAAAAAAGTCACACACAGCTAAGTTTTTGTTGAGTGAATTTAGCTTTGATTACAGCACATCATGTGGTGGCCAAACTCATGTGTGTGAAAATGATTCCTCCTGCTCCCAGAGCCACACTTTCACAGTTTGAGTCCTGGAATGTGTCTGCGCCATCAGGGAAGAGCAGATCCACGGAGATCTCGGGTCATTCAGTGCAGTCGGGTCGTCAGCTGAGGTCATTTTATCGCCACGTAACCAGAGACGAGGGAGAAATCGTGATCAGTGATTCACAGCAGAACATCGGCATATTTTCGCCAACCGAACAGGATGGTGGCCGAGTTGCGCGTAAGGCCAGGAGGCATTCAAAACGTGTTTTGCATCAGTGGAAAGCGAATTTTGCAGATTTTATTTCAGTCAGGAAACAGATGGAACGGATTATCTGCATTTACATTATTTCTCATGGGGAAATTTGTACCGTAGTGCCTCGACTTACGAACATTTGATTTGCGAGTTTCTACAGATACAAACATTCATAGATGCGAACAAATTACGGAAGTAGCTCACGTGCATTGTACGAAAAAATGCATCAGATACCAACAATATTTTCAGTAAGTGAATGTATAAAATTCAATTCAATTCAATTCAATTTTATTTATATAGCGCTTTTAACAATGGTCATTGTCTCAAAGCAGCTTCACA
>JAQQZS010000020.1:15930174-15940251 GCA_030068045.1 Platyallabes tihoni | reverse complement strand
GGATAGGGTTAGATGGAGGCAGATGATTCGCTGTGGCGACCCCTGAAAGGGAACAGCCGAAAGTCAAAGAAGATTTTCAGCGTGTAAGTGAATGTCTAAAGTCAGGTATATTGTGTGTGTGTGTGTGTGTGTGTTTGGGAGTGGTGCGGGAGAAATGAGTCGGCCTCACTGGTTTCAGTGAATCAAAAATCAGGGATTATGATGATAGAAAATGTCGGAATTTCAGAAAATCCTCAACAAGACAGAGTTCACAGTCCGATACAGTGGAAAACAGCTCTGAGACAAAATGCTGTCTGGGATTCCCCTCATGATTTTTTTGGCCACATGATGACAGTATGGGGTAAGGGGACAGATTCGGTCAAGCGGATTGGTACGATTTATATTGTATGTTCGTGTCAAAGGCATACAAGACTCGCTTTGTCGGACTTAAGAACAAATCAGACTTATGAACATGCCCCCAGAACAGAACCTGTTCGTAGGTTGGGGACTACCTGTCGCTGTCTCTTTCGTGGGCAGTATCATTACTAAGAATTAAATTCCTTATTAGTCATTAACTAGGAGTAAGACATGTGGAATCTATCGAACGTATTCTATGTTCATATTTCTGATGCCTCGTTTAATACATGGGTATAGACGTCAGCTCAGAACTGCCCTTTACCCTGCAGGTACACCAGAGGCCTGGCGTGTGATGATGTCTCTGAAGTCTGGTTTACTAGCAGAGAGCACTTGTGCTTTGGACACAATAAATATTCTACTATATGATGATAATACAGTGTCTTCTTTTACCTTGTCGCAGGTAAGTTTGGAAAAGTAGCACGGCCTGGCGCGCTTGCATAGTTTACTTCACAACGTAATTGATTGTGTAACACGTTTGTCCCCTGTGTCTCTAGTTGCCAGGTTTTCTGGAGCTTGTAGTGGAATACTTCAGAAGATGTCTGATTGAGATCTTTGGAATCCTGGAGGAGTATGAAGTGGGTACTGAGGGGCAGAAGATGCTTCTTGGCCCCCTCCCAGAGCCAGCAGAAAAAGAGGAATCAGATCCCGAGGAGCAGGACAGTCTTTCAAATCCTGAGCAGGTAGACAAAAGGCCTGAAGTAGAGTCTCTGTCTCAAAAGTGTGTCCTTAGCAGCACATCTGGCGGAGACGCCTTGGAGAAGAAGCCAGCAGAGACAACTGAGCAAAAGGAGAAGCAGCGCGAAATCGAAGCAGGTGAAGAAAAAAATTGTCCTTCCACAGAACCCAGGCCCAAGCAGGCCAGCAAGTACGACAGATTGCCAGTAAAGGTGGAGGAGAGGGAGGCAGTCGCAGACCTGGTGGAAGACCGATCTAAACAGCTGGGCTTGGCCGGGGAGTTCGCCAGCGGCCTGCTGCACTGGAAGGCTGGTGGAGGAGACTCCACCAGCCACATCCAGACACACTTCGATAGAAAGCATGAGGGGTCGAGCACTAAACCAGTGGTAACTCTGGACCTTGAGGAGGTTAAAGATCAAAGCACTGAGGATCCCAGTCAAGAGGAATCATCTCCTAAGCATGACCAAGATGTCGCGCATAAACTTCTGACCGTCACTGCAGATGATGCGGGACCTCGGCCGGAGAACGAAGCCCAAGATTCCACCCCAGAGAGCAAACGGAACCGCCGCAACATCACCCTGATCGAAGATGAACCACGTTGCTGGGATGAGGCACCGCTTTCCACAGCCGAGGACTGGCAGGACGAGCTGGCTAAGCGCTGCATATGCATTTCCAACATAGTCCGTGGGCTGTCCTTCGTGCCAGGTAATGATGGCGACATGGCACGGCATCCAGGTCTGGTACTCATCCTGGGCAAGCTGGTCCTCTTGCACCATAATCACCCCAAGAGGAAGAGGACGCCTCCGACGTACCAGCGCGAAGAGGAGCGAAGTCTGGCTTGTAGCAAGGACGAGTGGTGGTGGGACTGCCTCGGCGCCTTGCACGAGAACACCTTGGTAACCTTGGCCAACATTTCAGGGCAGCTTGATCTGTCAGTCTACCCCGAGAGCATCTGCTTGCCCATCCTGGATGGGCTCTTGCACTGGATGGTTTGCCCGTCAGCCGAGGCCCAAGACCCTTTCTGTACGGCGGGCGGCTTCTCTTCTCTGACGCCACAGAGGCTGGTGCTGGAGTGCTTGTGCAAGCTGAGCATCCAGGACTGTAACGTGGACCTACTGTTAGCAACACCGCCGTTCAGCCGTCAGGAGCGCCTCTTCGCGACGTTGGTGCGCCACGTGGGCGAACGTAAAAGCCAGGTGTGCCGGGAGATGGCGGTGGCCGTCCTGGCCAACCTGGCGCAAGGCGATCCCACGGCGGCGCGCGTCATTGCACTTCAGAAGGGCAGCATCGGGACCCTGATAGGCTTTTTAGAGGACAGCCTTGCCATGGCACAGTATCAGCAGAGCCCTCACAGCCTGCTACACGCAGGACACGCGGCCCACACGGAGCCACCCAGCATCAACATGATGTGCCGGGCCGCCAAAGCCTTAATGGCGATCGCTCAGGTTGAGGAGAACCGGCCCGAGTTCGTGTTGTACGAGAGCCGCCTGCTGGACATCACGCTGTCGTCGGTGCTGAACTCGAGCGTGGCGAGCATTTTGTGCGAGGTGCTGTTTAAGCTGGGACGCTCGTGACACGAGCACGAATACTAAATAAAGCCTGGCATTGCTGAAAAAAAAAATCAGTGGGGACAAAATCACACAGATCGAGATCGTCGGTGTTATATTTTTATTTAAAAAAAAAAAAAAAAAAAAAATAAAAAATGTTTTTACTTACAAACAGTTATATAGAGAATATATATAGCTCCTCTACCCCTCCATTTTCATTTTGGATTTTTAAATGATTTTAATACAAATATTTAATATTTCATGGTGTTGTTTTCTATTCCTTATTTTTAATTCGTTTTTTTTTCTCCCTCAGTTCCGTTTTTTTTTTAACCAAAGTTTAAGCATCTGATTGATACTGTTTATTAGTTTTCCAAAAAAAAAAAGTTTTCTTTTGCTCTTAAGTTTTTTTTTTTTTTTTTTAAGTCATTGTTTCTGTTTCTGGTGGGACTTTGTTTATTTGGGGATGCACATTTATTTAAATTGTGAGATGTGTTGTAGATAGAACTTCTCTTGCAATGTGTTAAAGAAAAAGATAAAAAAACAAGATTTACTCAAGATATACATGTATCCAGCTCTAAAAAGCATTGTGCAATAGGGTGTAGACAGCTTGTTTGAGGGAAGATTATTACCAAATGTGAATGACTCTTTACCACAGGCAATATTCAAATCTGATAACCAGTATTGCACTGCATAACCACACCAGTATGTGAGGGTAAAAGTGAGAGCTGGGTTTTATTTTTTATTTTTTAAAACTTACTCGCTTCCACCAGTATGACCATTAGACCCGCAGGATCAACAGTGTGACAACGGAACTCTACAGCGCTTCAGTTTACCACTTCTCTTCAATCATCATCATCATCACATCGTATGGGGCTGATTTGTGTATATATATGAGCTGTATATTAAACAGGCCCTTTTCATTTTTATTTTTTTTAATACTTTCTCTAAGAGATGTGGTATTATACAAAGTGATGGTAGTCAATGCTAATTATTAGCTAAATGAAAATTTTCATCGCTGTCTTCTGTCTGGGGATTAGTCTGCTGTTGTGTAGTTGACGTTCCTGCGTGGACTGTACTACACACAATTCTGTAAAAAAAAAAAAAAAACAGTTGGGACCAGGTCCGTCGAACCGCAGTGGATGTCTGGCTTTAAATAAAAAGAAATAAATAAATCAATAAATAAATGACAACAGGCTCTTTTGAAAAGTTAGTCGGTGTAACTGTAATCCAGTAAAATCTGAAGTTATCCCAGAAGTGACTCGAGCAAGAATTCCAATGAAAATGTACAACTCTGTGAACTTTGTTTTGTTTGTTGGTTTTTGTTTTTGTTTGTTTCATGCCATATGATAATTTGATCAACATTTGTTTATTAGTATAAAGTCTTTATACTAAATGTTTCCACATGTTAAAGTAAATGTACATGAAGTCTGGTTGAGCACTGTGAAGGTCGTTTTGGGGTGTTTTGTATTTTATTATTTTTAAAAAAAGATTTTTTTTTTTTTTTACTTTAAAGCGGTGCAACGTTTCATCCTGAAATTCTACCCATCTCTCATCACTTTAGTGTCGTGTCAGGTAGCAGGTTTACTGCGGTGCACCGTGGGATCCTAGGCAGTTCGACAGGGAATAAAAGATGGTGGGTGTTTATGATCAGGCGTTAGTTGTCTCACGCCGCATCTGACTCAGTTTTTGAATTCTTGGGGGGAAAAAATTAAATAATAAATTACATAATGGACTGAATCAGATGTGCTGGAAAAAGAAAACAACTCTGCCTTGGATTCTTAGACTTCTCCAAAAAAAAATATATAAAACATAGACAAATCTCAAAACAGCATGTTTTTTTTGTTTATTAATTTTTTTTTAAAAGAGGAAGCACTCATTTCTGGTCAAATGGGCTTTTCCATCAAAATTGTTACGAGAGTTACAAAGCTGCTTTTTCAAATCTGAGCATCTTAAACAAAAGCAAATTCTAAAATTTGGATGATATACAGTACAGTGTGTGTATAAATAGCGACGGTTGACCATATGAGTTATGTTCTTGCCACATGTGCAATTCTGATTGAGCATGGAGTCTCTGATGCGTTAGATGTTTATTAAACCAGACCTGAGATCAGTCTGTCCATCAAATCTGACTGGGATTTCTGTTTTCCATTATTACAGCTTAATTTGTCCTTTTCATCTATATATACCAAAAACTGGCATTTATTGTAGAACATAAGCACGTGGCGGGAAGCAGGCTAATCCTAATCAGCCTCTTCCCGATAAAGAGGAACCACTATTTATTTTCTTAGGAACTGGACCAATTTGCAAAAATTCCTGTTTTTGTGTGCGCGTCACATAGAAAATGTTTCAGCCACATTAACTCACTCCTCCAACATTCTCTCATTCATTTATGTATATTTAACATTTAAAACTGAGGTTTGATTTCATACACACTTTTTTTTAAATACTTTACAAGTTCCTAAAACTCACCGTTGACAAAAGAGCTTCATTAAACAACAAACAACCATGTGGCCAAAAGTATGTGGACACCTGTTCCTCAAACCTACTGTTGTATCTGTTTCTTCCTTTAACTGTTTCTGTGAGTGTTGCAATTCTCCAACCAAACCAAATCTGGTCCAGCATGACGGTACCCTGTGTGTAAAGCTACAGTACGTGAAGACACTGTTGCTAAGGATGGCACCTGACCTCACAGCCAAATGAGCACCTTTGGGGGGGGGAATAAATAAAACCCAAGACCTGTGTGAATTTTACCTCCAACATTAAATGAAAATCTGAGAGAAAGAATAAATGTATCCTTCACAGAAGCGTGCTGATATAGCTCAGGTGTCCACAAACTTTTGGTTGTATGGAGTATTTTGCCGCTTCCATCCCAGAATTATACTCTATTTCCCTGGAGATTAAATTATAAATTAAGTAATTTTGTTGTTTTTAATTAAAAATGCTCCAAAGCCAATTTAAATGGTCGTGTTTGACAAATAAAGCCACAAAATGTCCTTTTAACCAGCAGCTTCATTTGTCAGACGTGTAGAATCGCCGCACACCGAGTCGGTCGTTTCTCCAGAACGCTTCTTCGACATCACGCTCCTTAAAAAGTCTTGCTGTACGTTAAGAGGTGCAGGGAAGCTTTGACTCTGACGTGACCTGGCGGCCACTTTACAACAGTTTGTCCATCGGGTGAGCGGACGCGTCCCGGAACGTCTGTGATCATTTGGACTTGAATAGCGAGTCCCAGTCGAGAGGCGGCGTGTCCGGCTGAGTGTCCTCGTTTTTCGGGATGGCAGGAAAGATGGACTGCATCTTCTGTCGGAATTCTACTAACTGCAAAAACAAACAAAAATGTTTACGTTCCGAGAACATTTCTAGGGATGCAACACATGAAAGTCACACACACACTTACGCTGTGGACACCGAGAGCTTTCCACACCGTGAAGGTGAGGAGACCGACTCCACACCAGGCATACAGGGAACCCCACCCGAGCGCGCGCAGAGCTAACGACGCTCCGCTCTCGGGCACCGCCGCCATCCCGACCACACCCTGAAACACACGGTGAGAGTGCTGGAACCGGTGCTTAAACATTTAATAAATCTGTGAAAGAAACAAAGATGTCCAATTTTTAGGACCAATATTATTGTATCTTGGGAACCAAAGGTTTCCTCTGCTCTCGATTTAAGCATGACATCTTCAACATGAGATTTAAAAATCGGTCAACCAAACCATAACCGCCTGACATGAGTCACGTCGAACGCAGCATTAAACTCCGTGTGTGTTTAATGTTTCACAATCAAGTGTTTCCTCATACATGGATTTATTTACAGAGGCCACCACAGGAACTTAAAATGGATCTTATACAGCTAACTTTATTACCACTTTATACATTTTAAATCGGTTAACTTCTTAATATCAGTTACTTGACTAACTTGAGATTAACATCTTAAGTTACTTCAGAAAACGTTTGAATAAAGTCCAAAGTACATCAGGTGAATCCTGCCGTGATTTTAAGTGACGCCAGCACTGAGAGAGAGAGACCCAGGAGTCTGCCCTGATTTCTGGATCTGTCTGACAATCGAGTTTAAACAGCGCTCAAATCGTCTGTGACGTTCCCACGACCTCACACACGCAACAAATCTAATTGTGGCTTTCTAAGAACACACACCGCTGAAGTTGTGTGTTTACAGAAAAAAGTGCCCGGGACAACAAGACACACTGTTCCTCTGTGGGCTGACGGATGAACACCATCTGCAGAACTGATGAGGGGATTGCGCAATACGAAAAACAAACACACTGTACGACTCGCGACAAAA
This sequence comes from Platyallabes tihoni, assembly GCA_030068045.1. NCBI lineage: Eukaryota > Metazoa > Chordata > Actinopteri > Siluriformes > Clariidae > Platyallabes > Platyallabes tihoni. The sequence goes on along the minus strand of JAQQZS010000020.1, from coordinate 15,933,331 downwards.
CAACGGTTTAATAAGAGTGAAGAGGAAAAACAAAAAAACAGCTCAGGAGAGTCAGAAAAGAGAAGTCTGGGTTTTGTGGGCTGTATGAGAGAAGTTATGTAAGTGTAAGACAGCGAGATTACAATGTCCTTAAAGATGAAAAAAAAAAAATGCTGCCATGTCTCAGCCGTACACTAACAAACACTTAGTCAAAGACTTAAGCACCTGATTGCTCGCAGGACTCGTTATATTAAATGTTCAGGGCTTTAATTAGTCCCAAAACCAAAAAAACACACCATGCAAACGCACAATGCGATACGATACTATCAAGGTATCTCGGCGCCGATTCCATTTGTATTGCGATTCTGTAAATATCAGGATTTTATAAATATCCTGATTAGTTTTTTTTATTATTATTTTGCAAATAATTCGCTCCTACCACACAGGATGATGTGCTGCCTGCTGATGTGTGAATAGTTAAGAGCACCACCTGTAGGACTATAGAGGAACAGCAACATTTTACCACCTCAAATGCAAACGTGTATAATTTTTTGTTTGTTTTTTTTTAATGTAAAAACATTTATTGTGGAATCAAATGAAATGTAAAATGCCACATGAAAACAGGGGAATTGTTATTAATTAGGGCCCAAGCACTGTGACACCAGCCTTATGTCGTCATAGTGAGTGATGTCTGACGTCATAGTGCTTGGGCCCTTAACGTGTCTAATCATGCTCGAAACCTCATGAAAATTGCCAGACGGGTTGCCATTAGGAGTCTCACTCGAGATTTTATGCACGTGAAACCCGGCAACACATTTAGATCTCATTAAGCCGAACAACTCTTACATTACATGTCCTGAACTCAACTCAACAGGAAGTCGGTTATTTTGGGTCGTTTTCCAAAACACACCCGATGGATTTTAATATACTCCTCCTAGGGAACTTACAGTATACGACCGCCACCAAACCAGGCCGGATCGCTGAAAAGTGATTTTCTGTTGGACATCATATTGAGCGACATCACGTTCAGTGACATCACACTGAGTGAAGTTATAGGGCTTTTGGAGGTCAAAACATTTCCCCATTTCTAAAATTATGTCATCATTATTATATGGTATTTCAGCACTATCCCAGTAAATATATTCAATTTATCTTTTCTAATTAATATCTATTGGTGCATGTGTTTGTTTACATTGAGCAAGTAGCTTATTTTAAAGTAGATTATTAAATCTGACACATAACTGTTCATAACATCGCATTTAATCAACATTTCGATTTCACTTATGGTGCAGGTTAAACAGTGGTCAGTGGTTAATGTGTTTTACTACTGATTGAAAGGTCCCAGGTTCAAACCCCAGCGCCACTGTCAGGCCCTTAAGCAAAGCGTTTAACTGTGCTGTGAGATACATGACAAATAACTGAATCGTTATCGTCACACAGTGAATAAGATGTAAAGCTATCTTTCTGTAAATGTTCCCACCTTATTAAACCACTCAGGGCTCTTTTTCTTAGCCAAAGCGAGGGTCGAGCCGAATCCAGCGATCATCCCTGCAGTGGCCACCGTCGTCAGAAACGCACCGCCTGGAAGAGAACAAACACGATAAAGTGTAAAACTTTGCCACAGCATAGCATTGTGACTCCTGAACCGCAATGCAGCGATGATAATTAATCATCTGTCATTACAAGAACATTACAGGAACATTACAAGAACATCCCCTCAGCACGGTCCATACAGGAAACCCTGGTTACTGGCACGATCGAAAAAACTAAGGGTTTTGTCTGTACATTGGTCAGAACGTCAGTTGCTCTTTCACTGATATGTTTTATACATCGAAGGACCCGAAACCAGTCTCATGCAAAACTGGCCGGAACAGAATTAAATTAAACTTTTTTTTTGCAGTACTTAGATCTCTGCCTGAAGTTTAACCTGCACCAGAAGTGAAACCTAAATGTTGATTAAAAGTGAAGTTATAACCAGTTATGTGTGGGATTTAATAATCTGCTTTAAAATAATCCACTAATGCGCTACTGTCTCAATGTAAACAAACACCTGCACCAATAGATATTAATTAGTAAAAACATTGTTTATCTTTTCTATCATTAGTTCATATTTTCACTTTCACTGAAGTGGTATAAGTGAATTTATTCACACACTGGAGTCGTTTTTAAGACAAAACTTCATCTTTATCTGATCTACTTTTTCCATTTCTCATCTGTGATTCTCTCTCCGATTACCGAACAGGGAGTGTATTTGACTGACGATGAAAGAACTACAGCTTAGCGTAAAAAAAAACAGGGTGTAAGATTCTCAACCTCGGAAAAATTAATTGTATTTCTTTGTATTAATAAGTTAGACAGAGAGTTCTGCTGTACAGACAGACAGACAGACAGACAGACAGACATGTACGTGGACGTTCAACCTGATAATAATAATAATAATAATAATATCACTGATTACATTAAAGCTCATCAGATTATTTTTAGCTTTGACCTTTGAACTATTTCTATAAACACTTTGGGAAACACACTGGGTGCAAAACTAATCAGGAAAACCAGTGGCCGAGATATCAACAATATCATCAATAAAGCTATTAAAATTAATTACTGAGAGCTTCTACACTTACTGTTTTACTGGAATTAAACACATTTAACCCAAACACAAGTCTATGGATCTATAGAAATAGACAAAACATTATTCCACACATTAAAATAACGTAACTATCGTATGCATGTACAAATATTAATACTCTGTTCTGTAAGAGAATGAAGAGTTTATTTTACACTTTAAATGTGTGAGAAGACAAACTCATCTTATATTATAGTTATATTAGTCACTTATAGATAACACGAGGTTTAAGACCTGAACCCGACCTGCTCGTTATTCCTGTACAACAGCGGATATTTTAGCTACATTTCTGAATTTAAACAGTTTTATATTTACCTTTTAATATCTGTAATTTCTCCTCGTGCACACTGTCACTCCCAGGAGGAGGCGTGTTGACATTCAGCTGTTCGGCCGCCATCTTGGCTGTGTTACTGTAATAGGAAACCGGGTGGAAACACGTTTACCCCCGGAACCTTCGTTCAGAAAGAGGCGAGCAAATTCATTCATTCATTCATTCTCTATACCGCTTTATCCTTGATCAGGGTCGCGGGGGGCCTGGAGCCTATCCCAGGA
>JAQQZS010000020.1:15914494-15929325 GCA_030068045.1 Platyallabes tihoni | reverse complement strand
ATTCAGGGTCGCGGGGACCTGGAGCCTATCCCAGGAGGCTTAGGGCACAAGGCGGGGTACACCCTGGACAGGGTGCTCAATAGAAATTTTAGTTTTTAATATCTTAAAACTCTTTGCTATACACAACTGGTGTCGTAGTGATTAGCAGTGTCGCCTCGCACCTCCAGGGTTGAGGCTTTGATTCCCATCTCAGGGTCTGTGTATGGAGTTTGCATGTTCTCCCTGTGCTTGGTGGGTTTCCTCCGGGTACTCTGGTTTCCTCCCACTTGCAGATTAGACTAAGTGGTGTTCCAAAATTGTAGTTGACTGTGAATGTTAACTAAAGTTCCTACCACAGTCATAAAATTGGGAATAAATACAATGGTCACTGTTGCACTACAGAGGTTCATGGATGGATGGATGGATGGATGGATACACAACTACTATCAGAACCGAGAGATGACATTCACACCACATTAAATTAATTTTTTTCTTCATATTTAGACCATTTAAGAGATTTAAAGAGCTAAACACTTCCCAGTTTAAAGCATTCTCTAGCTGCTGATAAAAACCATGACATCGGATTCTGAGGATTCAGTCACAGCATGGGAGTCGCATTAATTTATCTTGTCTGGATTTCCATATATAAATCAAACAACTGAATGTCTATAGGTGCCGTTAATTCACATTCTTCTTATTCTTCGTCTTCTAATATTATTATTGTTATTATTATTATTATTATCTCCTTATTAGAAATAGTAGTAGTATAGTGGCAGTAGTAGTTCAACTAAAAGAAACCACCAGCAACCTAGAAAATCCATCTATCCGCCTAGCTAGGAACCTCTGTAGTCCAACTAGGGACCCTGGAGTCCAATTGTTAACATTGTAATTCTTTCTATTTTATTTATGATCTCCAGTCAACATTCACACACTCTGGGCAATTTAGGAACACCAATTAGTCTAATCTGTAGGACTTTGGGAAGAAACTGGATTACCCGAAGGAAACCCACCAAGCACAGAGAGAACATACAAACACCGAGGTGAGAATCAAACCCTGGAGGTGCAATGCAACAGTGCTAACCACTACGCCACCGTGTCACTATTTGTTATTGTTATTAGAATTAGTAATAATGCTGAAAAAGAAATTACCAGCAACCTGGAAAATATATAGACCTAATAGAATAATCAGAAGATGCAATAAATCTTAACAATAAATCAGTGAATTTTTATGTCATGTATCCTTTTTTTTCCTTTTACAGTAATAAATAAAAACAGCTAATTAAACCTAATGATTTCTAAAGATGTTAAACAATCTAATGAATGTTTCCCATCATCAGAAATTTTAATATTTAATATCTAAAAACACACAGCTACTATCGGAGCTGAGAGATGACATTCACACACACTAACATTAAATGAATGTCTTTATTTATTTATTTATTTTAATTATATTTCATCACTAGCTGCTGACGGAAACCAACACACTGGGTTTATCTAAGAATTCATTCACAGTATGGGAGTTTCATTCGTTCACATTAATGAATTAAGCAACTAAAAGTCTGTAGGTGCCCTTTATTCATATTCATATTATTATTATTATTATTATTAGTAGTAGTAGTAGTAGTAGTAAAGCTAAAAAAGAAATTACCAGCAGCCTGGAAAATATATAGACATAAAACAACAACAAGATGAATCTTAACAATAAATCAGTCCATTTTATATCATATATCCCTTTTTTCCTCATTTTACAGTAATAAATAAAAACAGTTATTTAAATAGGGATTGTTTAACATCATTAGAACTTAGAAATTAAAACAATTAAACAGATGAAATTTACACCATATAAAATGAACATGTTATTTATTTATTTATTTATTTATTTATTTATTTTTGTCCTTCATATTTGGACCATTTAACAGAGTTTAAAACATTTCCCAGGTCTGATTTTGTGGATAAATCCTAAATGCCCCCTTGGTGCCTATAGGGTACTCGGATGTGGATGTGGATCTGAAGCCCTAAATAGTGCATATGTTGATTAATAAGGAGAATATTGGGATTGAGCCCAGTCCCTTCGTTGTGGCAAGTGAGTGTAAGCTGTGTGTATGTATGTGTGTGTGTGTGTGTGTGTGTGTGCATATATATCCAGTATACGGGTGTATGTGTGTACACAATGCAGAAGATTTTTCTTTTTTCACCAAAATATTGCGCAATCCAAACGGTCGGATTCTTTTTTTTTAAACCCTTTGATGTAAATTTAAATACTAACAAGATCGTTACATATTAACGGGCGCCGCCTACACAGAGCTCTGCGCTGCTTTGATCCGCAGGTTCGGGATGCATGATGATCAGACCGACTCCAGCTTTTCTGCGTTACAGACGCGCGTCTTCCTGGAGCTGATCATCGGTGATCGCGGTGTTTGTGCGCAGAGAGAGAGAGAGAGAGAGAGAGGCGGCAGAGGGACAGCGTTCTGGTTGTTAAATGAATCCCAGACGGAGATCAGACAGCGGATGTAGGAGGAGGAGGACACGAGAAGGACGGGGGTGTTCTGTGATTCCTGATCTGGAATAAAACAGCAAAGACTCATAAAGACTGACATCTCTCCACTCTGTAGAAATGGAGAAGCTCACATCATCCTCAGAAACCTTTCATCCTTCCATTCTCTAGCTGCTGATGGAAACCATCACACTGGATTTATCTAAGGATTCATTCACAGCATGGGATTCTTTCCTCTTGTCTGGAGATAAACTAAGTAAATGTCCTTAGATGCCGTCAATTCACCGAATCCATCCATCCATCCATCCATCCATCCACCCACCCATCCATCCTTCTGGTCGTCTCTTCAACTACGATGGTGCACCCGTTCTCTCTATCTGTTCATCGAAAGTGATGCTGGTCCACATGACGCCTCTGCATCTGACTCTCTACTTTTTTAAACCAGGCGTTTGTTGAGGAACGACAGAAGACCTGCAGACATGCATCTGGGACTGGACGAGAGCCGGGAATGTCAGTACAATCAGATCTGCACCCATCATAACTCCTCGTCCATGGAAACCCAGCACACCAAGAAGAGGAGAGTGAAGAGAAAGTGGCAGGTCTTCCCAGGCCGGAACAAGTTCTACTGCGATGGCCGGATCATGATGGCAAAGCAGTCCGGTGTGTTCTATCTCACCATGGCGCTGATCCTCGTGACCAGCGGGCTGTTCTTCACGTTTGAGTAAGTGTTGATGAATCATTCGAGTGACGAGTCAACTGTGCATGTGCCACGTTCTCAGGCTTCCAGTGATAATCACAGTGTTGTTACAGTAGTTAGCAGTTTGTTCTTCACACCAGCTCTGACCCACAGATGCTGTTCTGTACTTCGTATTGCTGTATTTGTAAACCACTGATCCTCAGAGTATACTTGCAAGTGGCATGGAATAAAGACTTCGATACTTCGTTTAAGCTTTTAGGGGAAAAAAAAGTCAAATATAGAGCAGTGAATGTTTCTGTGGTTTGTCCCTCTGTGAGACCCTTATTGCAGGTTTTTATATATTAAAAAAAAGGTTCCTCCAAAAAGCCAAACCACAGAATCTTTCTGTACATCTATCAATCTAGGAACCTCTGTAGTCCAACTAGGAACCATAGAGGCCAATGGTGACTGTTGTCAATGTATTGTTATGGAGCACTGTAAACTTTAAAAGAAAGTTGAATCTAGAATCATTAAAGCTTCTTCAGTTGTACTTGTGCAGGAACTTCATACAGCAATTGATGATCAAGGTTTCAAATAGTACTAAGGTGTTGCAACTTACTTTATTTATAATGCACTGATTGGTCTTGGTCCTGGTTTGACCCTCATGAAATGAAAGTGTAACCTTTTCTGATACAGAACCACTCAGATGTAGGGTTCTCGATAGGACCTTTGCGAGTTCCTGATGCTTCTGGATTCAGGAAACTTTTTTATTCTTCTAAGAGTATACTTTCTAAGCAAACAAACTGTAAGGGGCAGGAAATATTGGTTTCTAAACCTGTTTACAATGGAGTTCGCCTCATGCTTGATGGGTTTCCTCTGGGTACTCCAGTTTCCTCCCACTGTCCAAAGACATGCAGATTAGGCTATTTGGCTAATAGGTATTTCCCAAATTGCCCGTAGTGTGTGAATGTTGACCGCAGGTCCTACCATGGTTGTAAAAATGGGAATAAATACAGTGGTCACCACTGGGCTCCACAGTCCCTAGTTGGACTACAGAGATTCCTGGATGGATGTATCGAGTGTTCCATATAGAAATCTTAAGAGTTCTCCAACAGAGCCAAACCAAAAAACCTTCAGACATCTCGGTATTTTTATTCAGGAAGTATACTCTTTGCAAATGGCTGAATCTAGGACCTTAGATGCTTCAGAGTCGTCCCTCTGCAATATGTCTTGCATAAAATTCTGTTCTGAACATTACAATAGAGGATATCTCTTTTAGGTTAGCACCGTGGATTGGCACCGACAGGGTCGATGGTTCGATTCCTGCCTTGGGGTCTGTGTGCGTGGAGTTTGCCTGTACTCCCCGTGCTTGGTGGGTTCCCTTTGGGTACTCCAGTTTTTTCCTACAGGAATTGCCGTTCCCAAATTGCCCATAGTGTGTGTGCCTTGCTATAGACTGGCACCATGTTCAGAGTAGGCTTCTGGGATAGGCTTCAGGCCCCCTGCGAACCTGTATTCAGAATATGCGGTATAGACGATGATTGAATACATGAATTATATCCGTTTTTGAAAAGGTTCCGGCACACTAAGCATAAAAAAATAAACAGATTTTAAATTTGCAACTCAATTAAAATTTATTTGTGTGGCATTTGTTTAGTATCTAGATGGAAAAAGGCTGTGAGTCCTCGCCCTGATCCAAAGACAGGCACAGACAGAAAGATGAAGCTTAATGATCTCTCTCAAGGGTTCTACTGTGGCTCACTAAGAGTCCTTGGATTAAACTTTACTGGTGTTTTTTACAGTGAAGTCCCAAATGTCCTTACCTCCTCCACAGGGAGACTATGAGACATGATACACAGTAATTATTTCCTCACCTCTGTCTTACATCCGTAGCATTTTTCAAGTGAGGCAGAATTCAGTATGGTGATAGTTGTGAGACGGTTTTTATAGTAATCGCAGTTAATCCTACATACAGTAACCCGCCATAAAGTTAAGGAGACGAGAACGTCACATGTTCAATGGTGTTGTTGCAGAAGGTGTAGCTTTATTGCTAACTCTTTAACTGCTACTTAAATCTTTATATCAATTCTACTTCAGAGTCGGTTTTCCAGACCCAGATCGTGCATATGACTTAAAGTTTTGATTTTTATTTTGTTTTCAGGCAAATCTAATGATTATAAACAGCTGCAGAAAAGACGTGAATCGTTTCTGTACAGATGTGAAATGGCTAATGAGGTAATACAGTATATTAGCACCAAGCTGAACATATGAAGATGTAAGGAAGACCTGCAGAACTAAATATAATAATATAATATCCTTAGAGGAGAGGGGTAAAGTTGATACCGAATCTATTTTAACACTTTTAATTGCTCCAGTGGTGATCACATGGTTAGCAGCATCCTCTGTCTGCCCACAAAAAGAAGAGCATTTCTGAAGAATTAATCATTAAAATGTAATAATAAAGACTTTGAGGGATGAAAGTAAAGTTTCTCATCTGGGGAACATGTCTGCAAATTAAAGCAACCCAGTCTAGTTTGGATCATTGTGTCATTGACCGTCAGCTAGCTTGACTGGTCGTTTTTAGCTAGCATGTTACATTTCACAATGGAAGTGTGGCATCAGCTGTAACAACGCTACTAATAAAACTATATTAAGAATTCAAGAACAGTACGGTGATGAGACTCTTAGCCGCAGTAAACCACTTGAATGGTGCAAACATTTTAGAGAAGGCCGTACGTCAGTGAATGATGAAGTGGCTTGGAGCCCACTGCAGTCATTTGCGTAAACGTGATCCTTGAAAATCGACGGTTAACTTGTCCCAATTTGCAGAAGAGACGCATCTTTCTGTGGGAACTGTACACACAACCATTACAGGAACTCAGCACATTACAGTCCTGACCTCTCTCCAAGCCATTTTTACAAGTTTGGGCCCTTAAAGGAGTTCCTGGGAGGCTAGGGTTTCAGACGTGAAGCAGAAAGTCTGATCATGTCTCCTGCGTACTGAGAAAACTTTCTACCCTAATGGTGTCCAAGCACTAGTGAAACACTGGGATAAGTGCATTAGTGTAGCAGGGGATTATATAGAGAAATAAAGGGAGTTTTTAGTCTCATACTGTAATCGTGTTGTTATTCTGCACAAATCAAAAGTCCTGGTTTGACTTGAACGCCCCTCATGAGCTACATTTATTTAGCATTTTTGAAATGCTATTGGAAAGGCATTGCAGTTACTTGGTAACATGACAAGCTGCATTTTACTGCATGTAGAGAACGAGTGAGAGAGAAAGAGTTAAGATTTGATTTCACAACCTTCTGGTCACTCTGCATGTGAGACAAGGAAAGGAAGCATTCACGCGCACTGGAATGAGGAGGATAAAGGAGGATGTGATGTGCGATGATAAATGATGTGTGGGACTTTGTTTCCAGCATCCCCATCCTCCACACAGCCCACTTCCCACAACTTTCATAACACGGCACTCCCGTCTTCCTGTTTCCTTGGTAACCGTTTCCTCTCCTGCATCGAAACAACCGACGTCGCCTAGGAAACAGGAGGGCACCGTGACCGCGGTTCGATGCGGTGCCCTCCAGCTGAGTTGTGCTATTTTAAATGGTAATAAAAGTCCGATAAAATGACTCTTCTCGCTATTAGTGCTGAGACAGAGAAGACCGCAGTAATTGTGTTCAGTCTCAGACTTGGTAAAGAGATAGAAATAAAATTGGTTGTGGAATTTGGCGATTACTTTTTCCGACTGATTGCTGCGGAGATTTTGGACGTGAAAAATGTGTTAGTAGCATTTACAGAACAGAGACTGTTTTGTAACACTATAAAGTCAGTGGTAGCGTATTGTGTTAAGGCTCTGAGTTACTGAGGTAGTGATTCAAGCCCCAGCTCAAGCAGGTTGCCCCTGTTGGGCCCTCGAGCAAGGCCCTTAGCCGCGTCTTCTCCGGGACGCCATATAAAAATACATCAAGTGGGTCAAGTGTATCTAAACAACAAGCTTAATCAGGTTGCCTGGTTGGGCGCTTGAGCAAGGCCCTTAGGCGTGTCTGCTCCAGAGCGCCTATAATGACCCCAGCATCCTAACAAAGCTTAGATCTGCAAAGAATAAAGAATTTCATTGTGCATTATAAAATAAAGACTTAACTATCTTAAATCCTTTCTTCTTGATTGAAGTCCCATCATCACTGTGATGATATTATCTCAACGAAGATAAGTTTAAGATCAGTTTTTCTTGCTTTCTTTGCAAAACATGATAATACAGTACTGTAGGTGTACGATTTTAACCGAGGTTTAGATCACTAGCAGCTCTATTTAAATAACATTGAAACCCAATAAACACACACTCATTCACACACTACAGGCAATTTAGGAATGCCAGTTAACCCTATCTGCGTGTCTTTGGATTGTGGGAGGAAACCAGAGTACCCGGAGGAAACCCATCCAGCACGGGTAAAACATGCAAACAGACCCGAGACAGGAATCGAACCCGGATCCTGGAGGTGCAAGGTGACAGTGCTAACCGCTAAGCCACCCAATATAAACTATATAGCCAAAAGTTTGTGGATGCCTGACCACCACGTCCATACATTTTATTTGTATTTTTTTTATGGTTCAAGAGGTTCTTCCCTTGTTGAAACCAAGCACACAACTTTCTAGAATGTCTTTGTACACTAAGGCATTACAACTTCCCTTGACTGGAAATACCCCATGCACAAATCAAGCTGCATGAAGGCCCGGTTTTCCATGGCTGGAATGGAATAACTCAAGTGTCCTTCTCAAGCCCGGACCTCAACCCCACTTAACATCACTGTAATGAACTAGAAGACCAAATGATCACATATCCCAACAGTCATGCTACAAAATCTAGTGTGAAGCCTTCCCAGAGTGGTGGAGCTCATTAGAACAGCTATAGACCAACAAATATTTTAACTAAACTGGTGACTAGTCTGCATTGGACTTGACGGTCAAGTATGTCTGAGCAATAAACCATCGGAGGAAGCTTGTTGAATTGGCTTGTTCAGAGAAGCTGGAATGTTCTTTTTTTCAGATTTTTTTCATCGGAATATCTAAAAATGGCTAAAAAGTGAATTTTGCATAATAGGACCTCGATCAGTAATCTGTGCGCTCTTCATGTCCAGCAAAGTAAGTGTAGTAGGTGTAGTAGGTGCACTAAATGGATCTTTAATCATTTTTGCCTTGCAGCAGATAATGTTTGTTTTTACGGCATGTAATGTAATCTGTCCTTTTCTAATCACTGCCCTATCTTTGACCTGTCCCTTCAACTGGAGCGATTGGATTGGTCTAGATGTTGTGATATCTTCCACATTCCCGACCACCCTTAATCCAAACTTTCTCAGTGATGTCTAAGGACATTTATTCTCCTTAAAGTACACGTCTGTCTTTAGGACTACAAAGAAATGATTTCCACAGACGCTTTTTTCTTTTTTATTTACATTGTACTTACCAGACTGTTATTTCTGAACCTGTAGTCTAACATCCAAAATAAATACGTTCCAGTTATTCAACTTGGGAAAACGTAAGCCTGAAGCAATCTGATGTTTGTTTGACAAGCTGTCAAATCTGACAAGCATTATAAGAGGATTAGAAGTAATTACATGAATGTCACGAAGAGCATTCAGCATTTTAATCTGCATTTCCCAAGAAATATTATGATGACCTTATGACTAAAAGCTACACACTTAGGAAGATCTTGGAAAAACATCTCCAATGCTTCTTCTGTAAATGAAGGTCTCTTATCTTTCTAACATTATATACTGATTATATACTGTAAGGACCCCATCTAATAGCATAACACTATCCATATATCTACTGTATATAGACCTATGGTTAGATTATTATATATCATTTATAATGTTTACATAGGCTCTATACGTATAATCACATGGTTACCTCCAGGTCCTGGGTTCGATTCTCGCCTCAGGGTCTGTTTGCATTGAGTTTGCATGTTTTCCCCGTGCTTGGTGGGTTTCCTCTGCGTTCTCCAGTTTCCTCCAACAGACCAAAGACATGCACATGAGGGTAATTGGTATTCTCAAATTGCCAGTAGTGTGTGAAGGCGTATGTGAATGTTAACTAGAGGACCTACCAAGGTCATACAAATGGGAATAAATACAATGGTCACCATTGGCCTCCACAGTCTCTACTTGGACTACAGAGGTTCATAGATGGATGAATGGATGGAAATATAGATATAGATACTGGTTATATAATGTATAATGGTTACTCTGGAAGAACAAGTGAAGAACCTTTAAGAGTTCTAGATGAAACTGTTTTTGTGTGTAGCACATTGTGTTCCCAGTGATGTCATGTGTGTTTCATTGACGTCATTGAAGTCCAGCTGGGAATTCCGACCTCCCCCTAAACTTTAAAATCGAATCAAATAAAAATAGGATTTCTTTGTATTATGATTCCATATGCACATGCTTTCCATCAGCTGTTATTTCCAGATGCACTCCAGGAGAAATCTCAGCCGTACAAAGTGCCCTTGAACCATGTTTTGTGTAATTTCCCATGTGCACAAGTGTTGTGAGAAGAAAACAGACAAGAAGGAAACAGCCAGAAGGAAGGTCTGAAACGTGACTGTTCCGACTCGGTGTTTGTGCTCTGTGGAGAATCGAATGTGTAATTTATTCACTTACAGCTTTCAGCAGCGCATTACGCTCCCAGCTGCGGGACAGACGTCCTTACACGCTCGCCACAGGACATACAGCAACTTAAAGTTTTTTCGGAATTTGGTTTAGAATAAATTTGTTCGATAAACTAATGAAATGTTGAAGATTGAAGATGATGGAATTAGATTATAAAAAGAAAAAAGAAAAAAAAAAGAAAAGCACAAAATGTATTATTTGTTTTATACCACAGCAGGTGGTTAAGGATTCTGATTTCTACATTATTTTAACTCATTATGGAATGACATACTTTTACCCATTTGCAGTCACATGTTGTAAAATTGTGGAAGTTTCTTTTAGCACTGCGTTACAGCAGTTGTTTAGTATAGTATAGTTTAGTATAGTATAGTTGCTACTTTAACTTTTCTTTAATAAGTTATTAAGACATAAAACAAGGTCGCAAATCTTCATGTTGCAGAGAAACCGGAAAGAACAAAGTCCTAAACACACGGTCATAATAAAAAGCACTGACACTGGAGACTCCTTCCTTAAACATTAAATAAAACCTTCATAATATCAAGAATTATATCCACTTTTAAAATACGAGGGGTGTTCAAGTCAAACCCCAGGACTTTTGATTGTGCAGAATAACAGAACACAGTACCGATAGTAAAACCTCCCTTTATTTCTCTATATAATCCCCCCCCCCCTACACTAATGCACTTATCCCAGTGTTTCACTAGTGCTTGGAACCATTAAGGTAGAAAGTTTTCTCAGTACGCCAGAGCCATGACTGGACTGCCTGCTTCATGTCTGACACCCTAGCCTCCCAGGAACTCCTTTAATGTGGAAGTGTCTTGAAGCAAGGTAAGGACTGTACAGGGGATGTGGCAATAACTCTCACTCGAGTTCCTGTAATGTGCGAGTGGTGTTGGTGAATGATTGTGTGTACAACTCACACAGACAAATGTGTCACTTCCACAAGTTGGTGACAAGTTATTCATCGATTTTTAAAGATCAGGAGCTGAATGTTGAAGGAAAAAACTGAAAGGGCTCTGAAAGTCACCTCTGCCTTCTTTAAAACGAAATGCTTTACTGCCGTTAAGAGTCTCATCACCGTACTGTACTTGAAGTTCCGTTTTACACCGTCACCACAAGTCCCGGTTTGACTTGAACGCCCCACAAGTGTGAGCCCCTACTCTTAGAGCTGGTGTTATAAAAAAAACATTTAAACTCCTTCTGACATTAATATAACACACATCTAAAGTTCGTTATTATGTTGACAACAAAAAAACAACATAGACAAGACCATCACTCCAGACTGAATAGCTTAACGTCTGAGTTTTAAGCGTCTGACTCATAGACAGTGTACGTCTTGTCAAAGACGACAAAGTTTTATGATGAAGCCGGTTCGAGTAGGAGGAACAGAGATCGAAATGCACACAGACAGAGAAGCGGCTAATCAGAAAAGCCGCTAAACCCTCTAACAAACCACAGGCGTGACCAGACGTGCCAGGAACCAGTAAACAGGAAGACAATATTGAGCACTCACAATGTGTTCACCATGCCACAACGTGACCCGGCTCCTGCTTTAGATTCCACCACGATCACATGGTCTATTTAAAACACATTTCTCGCCGACTGCAAAGAAATGTTTACGTTTTAACCCCAAGGCGGTGAGATGAGGTCGAACGTTTTTTATATTCGAAAGGGTGATTTTTCTTTCCTGAGGAACTCCAAACCCTGCTGCTTGATACCAGCTGTTACAGAGAGGCTGCAGCCCGTGAAGAATGGAGGAATGTTTCCACAAAAGGAGTGAGGAGAAGAATGCTTCTTAATGCAAGCGACTGCTATTATTACATTTTATTGTCTGTTGTGCGTTTCCATTACATCATCGTCTACCTGAAGGCTGAAAGCATCAAACATTATGATGATTATATGAGTGGAAGGCAGAAATTAACACTGCAGTTTTTTTTTTTTTATGTATATAGTCTACAGCTATGAAGAAAGGAGAACTAAGATGACTTTACACAGATGTACACTTTAAAGAGGATTTAATTTTATAAAATGCTGAAAGGGTTTATTTTAAACTTAAACCAACGCAAAGAGAAAAAAAATGCAAAGAGATAAAATGCAAAAGCACCTTTCCATTTGTGACTATGATTTTACAATTAGTTGTCCAGAAATAACAAAGGCATAGATGTTATAACCTGGTGATTCAGTACATTCAGGTCGTCAGCTGACTTCATTTTATTGCCCCATAACGTAGTTGAGTCTAGACCTGAGTGACTGAAGTAACCCCAGATCATAACACTGTCTCCAGAGACTTGTACAGTGGACACTATGCATGATCGCTACATGTGCTTCTCTTCTTACCCTGACACGCCCATCACTCTGGAACAGGCTCAATCTGGATTTATTGGACCACATGACCTCTTTCATTGCTCCACAGTCCAATTGTTATGCTCTCTAGCAAATTGAAGACTATATTTATTAGCCTCACTAACAACTGGTCACATTGTGGGTGGAAATGTTTTCAATTTCACTACTGATGAAATAGTAATCAAAATCGAAATAGTACTAGAAATCTAACTTCTACTGTTAATTTTTTTCAATGATTCAACTTCACTGGTTGGTCCCAAGTTAAAAATTAAGCACCATCCTTCCAGGTTTTAATAATACTTTTTTTTACAAAAGGTTTTATAATAGGTTTTAAATTTTTAAATTCTTAACCCAATTCCAATCATTTCGACCACCACCAGTTTTGTGTGATGCTGTGACATCATATGGCTGGACAGACATACAGACAGAAAATTTTTCTAAGACTGGTTTCGGGTCCTCCAATGTATGACTCTAATGTTTCTTTTATTTATATAGATAATATAAGTGATAACAGGAACTAACTTGTCTCATGGATGTTCCACAACATTAAATATGCAATAAATGGATAATTCCATTCATTAATACAAAAACATATATAAATGTTCACAAATTTCTGTAGGATTTGCTGTATTTTGAGAATATTCATCACAGCGGTCAGTCGTTGATTATTTCAACAGCATCTCCTTGACTTCTCCTTGGTCCTCACACACTAATATCTCTCATCTGCCTCATCCAGCTGTCCATTCCTGGCCTCTAACCTGAGCCCGGCCATCCCAGCCATCGGTGGTGTGCTCTTCCTCTTCGTAATGGTCATGCTGCTCCGAGCGAGCTTCAGCGACCCCGGCGTTCTGCCCCGAGCCACTCCAGACGAGGCAGCCGACGTAGAAAGACAGATAGGTAGGACAACTTTGCTGAGTTTGCCTTCATCTGCTCTCTGTCTTTGGTCATGTGATCCCAGGTCTCCTTTCAAAAATCTGTATGAACTCTATGGAGTTAATGTACATTGTGATTTCTGATTTGTGATACTTTAGTCTGGAACTTATTCTTATACTGTAATTACTTTAAATTCTATTTGCTTATCACATTAATGTAGAGAAAATAATGCAAATGTTACAACCAATGCTATACAAAAAGTCATTTTTACTATGTGCTCACCACTTTAAGTTACTATATTATAACTCATTATTAATCTCAGCGCTAGCCTACAAGTTAGCATCTCAACACTGCATGCCTCTAACCCTGGGATATTCAGTTCGTTCAGAGTTGGGGGTAAATTACCAAAACAGTAACAGATGTTTGAAATAATAATAATAATAATAATTTAAAAAAACAAAATTTTAAAATGAAGTTAAACTTTCAGCAGGTCTCTCAATCATAGTCAACGTTCTCAGTGCAAAGAAATGGCACTTTTTTAATGAGAAAAACTATACAGTATATACTGTAATGTGAGTGACATGCTGCATTTACAGCACTATGAGCGCGAAATGTCTGATCAAGATATTTAAGGCGACTCTGCAGTGTGTATATCACTGTCGTCATCATCCAGTGTCAGTAGCGCAGCAAAATAGCAGTGGGAGACAGCAACAGGAGTGAATGTTTTTACTGAAAGGATGGGGAAAATGGTGATTTGCTCTAACTTTGGGGACTTAAGGGTTTAAGGGAACTGAAGTGGAAGGAACCTACTGCACGTGAGTAGTTTTAGAAAGAAGAAATCAGTGTGTACATGTGAAACGTTTTGGTGCTCACAAAAAAAAAAAAAAAAACAGAAACAGGTCACTTGTGATAACTAATGATAAGAAAATATAAACAGATCCAACATGAGAAAAAAAATTGGAATTGTGAAAAAAAGCTGGAAAAAATGTGAATACATTTCACTCATTCTTAATATTACACCACATCTGCACTTATGTTGAAATTTTATTTCCTAATAAGAGAAATTAAATACGTTATTATTATTATTATTATTATTATTATTAATAATATTAATAATGATATCTTAGAATGATTACCCATATTAAAGGCATAATGTCTAACAGTGTGGCCTTCTGATATTTTGTGCACAAAATATTTGTATCAACCAATCCATAAATAAAAACAATATGCTGACTATTTTGGTTGGCCCGAACCTCCCGATATGATATCATCATGATAACTATGTGCCCATTAAATTTGTATTGCGATTGTATCATGATTTTATAAATATCCTGATGAATAAAATCCTGATATTATAACGTCCTAGTAAGTCCCCAACATACGAACGAGTTCCATTCCAAAACTTGTTCATAAGCCTAATTTGTTTGTAAGTCCAAAAAACTGTGTGTAGGTACTAGGATACTAAAACAATTGTCTATACACAGTATAAAACCAACATGTTTCACAATCTTGTCCTTTTTCTTTAGATGCTTAAATGCAGAACGTGCAATGTCTGCCCTCTTATCATATATATATACAGGGAATGCAGAATTATTAGGCAAGTTGTATTTTTGAGGAATAATTTTAATATTGAACAACAACCATGTTCTCAATGAACCCAAAAAACTCATTAATATCAAAGCTGAATATTTTTGGAAATAGTTTTTAGTTTGTTTTTAGTTTGAGGTATTTTAGGGGGATATCTGTGTGTGCAGGTGACTATTACTGTGCATAATTATTAGGCAACTTAACAAAAAACAA
>JAQQZS010000020.1:15886169-15899651 GCA_030068045.1 Platyallabes tihoni | reverse complement strand
TCTGCGCAGGCTCTGAGAATACGGCCTGAGATGCCGTCTGGTCCTGCTGCTTTCCTGGTGTTCACTCTTTTGAAGGCTCTCCTCACGTCATGCTCGGTGATGATGAACGCGCTTCCGGTGCTGGCAGTGTCTTCCTGTCTGCAGCCGTTAGCGCCGCTAGCATTAGCGCCGCTAGCATTCATGCATTTATTTGTGAATCAGAGTTCCTGTACAATGAGGGCAATATTAATGGCACCCTATTATAATAAAGCAGAAGGCCTTAGGTGCATTAGTGGTAACCAAAGTGTTAAAATGTGGCTAAACTTAATTACTGGATGACCAGTTTAGTCATCATTAATAAGCACAATATATGAGTATGTGAGTACAAATACAATGAAGCTGTTGTAAATCTGGGAGGAATTTCTATTCACTGTGAAAGTCTATTATGACATAATCAATGTTTAACATCTGCCAGTCCAAGTCGTGACTTGGAGCATCTGGAACGTCTCCATACTTTAGATCATATCTGTAGCATGCATGCATCTCTTCTCTTCTCTTTTCTCTTCTCCTCACTGATTATAGTTTACATGACGGCAGCTCTGCTCCGTTCTCACGTAAACACTACACAGTTTACTTCCAGCCTTAATCTGAAGCATGTGAGGATCAGAGCCAGGTGTGTTTAAATCGAAGTGGAAAATAAAACCATCAGGATCTTTATTATCCTCAGTACTTCTGCTTCATGTAGACGAGGTTGATGAGACACACATACGCACACATACACACACACACACGCTCAGAGTTTTGCACACCATTAGCAAGTTTCCCATCAAAAGAGAAAAGCATGATCAGGATTGGTACAAGTGGCTGCCATCTGTTTCATGTGTGGGCATGCGGAGTGGGAGGAAGTGCCTTGCGAGACACACACACATATGAATGCACACAGGAAGGCAGAGGCAGAGACCCTCTTGATTCCCTCAAGCTCATTCATTCTTCAGTGCTCACCCACGCTCAGTGACTCACACACTCTTTTTTTTTGTTGCACGAAGCAGTTAATTGCTCCCGTCTCTTCCTCATTCTTTCTCTGTCCTTCAGTTTGATTGACAGGAGAGGTCTCGTAGAACCGGACACCCCTCAGCCAACGGCTCAGTCAAACGGGACCAACGCCTGTCCTACGACTCAGCTCCAGAGCCACATGGTAAGAAACAAAAGACAATATTTATTATAAAGATAATTCAATCTAATGCTAATATAGGTAACAGTGAAAATCTAGCTCACACACAATGCTAGATGCATTTAAAAAAAAATTATTTGCTATAAATTACATCATTACGCTGCAATAAAATTGGCACAGGGAGAAAAAAAAATTCTTAAAGTTTCTTGTTTTCTCCTTTCTCTCAAGTGTCATCAGGACCAGTGCATCCAGAGCACCAAATTCGTCCTGCAGGCCGCCACCACACCTCTCCTCCACGTCCAGCCGGTGCTGCTGAGCGGAGGCGCCGTGCTGCAGGTCAAACCGTCAGTGGGTGTGCCGTGCTCCCTTCACCCCTCGCTGCCCTCCTCCACCACCAGTCTGGGCTGCGGGGGCGAGCTTCTGGCTTTACACGACCCCGAGAGCCTCTGCCACCACCACCAGCTCAGCCACGAGGCCTTCGCCAGCCCCGAGGAGATGCCCTCCCCCGTCATGGCGCTGCCCTGCACCGCCCACCTGGCCCAGCTGTACGACCCGGCCAGCCAGGACTCGCTGCACGAGGATTCAGTACGCGGCCTGGTGAAGCTCAGCTCCGTGTGACGAACCCGGGACGCACACAGAGCCAAAAGCCATAGTTTGATCTTTATAGGATGAGGACACCCTTCCTGTGACAGTTTACTTTTTCAGCCTCAACAACAACAACAAAAAAAAAAAAGGACCAAGAGCAGTCTTCCAGCTCTTCCAGTCTACACACTAAGTACGCCTCAAAGTAAAATCTGTATTAAATGCACCACACGTTATCGACATACACTGAAAACAGACGGTATCTTAGCAAGGGAAAATATCTTGGATAAAGACAAATAGATCTAATATTTCCGATCACGACACTTACAGACATGATTACTAGGCCGAGATCAATCAATCTGAATTATTTTATTTTCACAGGACATATAGCTTCATTGATTTATTTTGATGTGATGAATTTGAACAAAATGACTATAAAAATGCATAATCGTCATCATCATCGGCCAAAACACAGTATTGGTGCTGATTTTATTTGGTCTTTTTTTTACGTTATACATATAATACAGAAAATGTGTGAATGCCAAAGAAGCTACTTCTGAAGTTTATACAACATGCAAGTGACCAATCTCGCTTCCCTAAAAATTTCAAGTTGCTAACTTCAGCCGTTTTGGAGAAATTATTTTATATGTGCCCCAAAAAATGGCCATTTTTCAGTGTCTCGCTTCAAACAATAATCATTTAAAATGCTAATTATTCATATTTCTTCATGAGTATTCATACTCATGTTAATTGGTATAAACTTCTAGAAGCACATGAAAACTTTGTAAAAATTGTTACTTAAATTAAAGCACCCGTTTTTTTGTTTTTTTTTAGTAAAAGGTTAAAAGCAAACAAAAAATCTGTAGTGTCCGTAACCAGGTCAAATTCATGTTGCAATATTTTAACAATGTTGCATTTTACACTTATAATACACTTTTTCAGGTTTATGTCTTTTCATGTGAAATCTAAATTGGCCACGTTTCATCTGAATGACAGTTAAAATCGTTGAAAGATTTAAATTCGAAAACGTTCCGGACACTAGAACATAAAAGGGCAAGAAACTGTTTTAAGCAAATGTGTTTCTGTTTATCGGACAAAAATCTAAATGAAGAATGAAGCATGGATCAGGAAATACTAAGCATTAAGTGTTATAAAAAATAGTGTTATATGATCCTATCTGACAATTTTCACTTTTTAGCACCAGTACCATATTTTGGCTGAATATATTTACTTTATCGTGATGTGATGATAAATATTACACCACTGTTAAATTCTTGACTTTAATTGATGAGAAACTGCACAAGGCAAATCACAAGTTTATCTTACTGCGATAGTTATTACGAGCAATCGTTTCTATGGTAACGGCTAATTCACAGGGAAACAACTCATAACTTAAGACTAACAATTAACACATTAAACAGATTAACAATCACGTTTTATCTCCTGTATCATCATTGATGATGTGCCGTTATTTGGTGAGGAGACGTTTATTTAACCTTCTTTGTAGGCTTTGTATCAGGACGCATCAAACCAGCACATTTTCCTCTAACAGCATGGCTTTACTGCGAGTTTTCTTCCTTAATGAGATAAATGAACCTTTATTCAAGATATTTTCACATGTTAAGATATCATTTTTGCAGTACATGTAGAGAAAACAACAAATAGAAACATACATAGCGTACTTGTGTCATCGAGAAAGCAAGATGTTCTACTATAGCACTTAACTGTGTTCATGAGCTCCGGGAAGAACTACGTCACTCTCCTCCACTCGCAGTCCATAATTCAGATGTGGGATGTTTTCTAGAGCTAAACACTAAAAACACTTTTAAAAAAAACACTAAAAAAAACAACTGTTGGTGTAAATGCAATCTCACTGCCTTTTGACATCTCTCTGAGCTTCTGTCGACGATCGCGTTCTGGCAATACGGCAATACGACAGCGGGCTTGTTAACTTGGGTGATTATATTGCATCAGATCTTTTTGATATGTCTGAATCACACATTATGGTGATGTGATTTTTCTGTGCCAAATACAAGTTCAATGATTTTCCCATTGTAGAGGTGATAATCTTGTCAATAAATTTGCAAGTTTGTATGGAATCTATGGTTTTGTCTGCAAACAGCGTAAATGATTCTGAAAATGCCTCGTCCGTGACACCGTGTACACATTATTTTATTACTTTAATAATCGAAAATGAAGGATTTTCCAGTAAAATTTCCAAACACTGTATGTCTACATGTTATTATCAAATATAATATTTTAAGAACGTGCAAATAGCACTGATTCGAGAAATCAACAGCACTTAAAAACGCTTGAAAACCAGTCAAAAATACATCCTTCATACACTCCCTGTATAAAAGCCAAACTCTTACATTTCTGATGCAGCAGTGAGAATATCAACACAAGATCAGTTTTAGAGCGAGCAGTTTCAGCATTACTGTACTCCAAGGACTGTTTACTTCACAACCAAATCTAATATTTTCATACAGTTGATCAATTATGCTTCAAATTTGTGTATTATTTGTCCTACCCGTCTCTATATTTCACATGAAAACTGAAAAAAAATGTTGTAAAGCAGTCTTTTGTTTTTATGCATCAAAATGTGGAACACATTAGTCAGTTGCATTTTTTTATTATTTGCCCGTTACGCTATTTTTTATTTAACCACCATTTGTTTCTTATCTGTTTTTTTAATTCAACCTGGACTATACAGCCGTGAACAAAGGTTTTAAGAATGACGCCAATATAAATTTTCACAAAAAAAATCTTCAGTGTTGTCAGATGTTACTCTGGTATACTGAAGTATAATTACAAGCATTTCATAAGTGTCAAAGGCTTTTATTGACAATTACATCAAGTTTATGCAAAAAGTCAATATTCGCAGTGTTGACCCCCCTTTTTTAATTTTTCAAGAAACTTCTGCAATTCACCCTGGCATGCTGTCAATCAACTTCTGGGCAACATCCTGACTATTCTTGCATAATCAGTGCTTGGAGTTTGTCAGAATTCGTTTTTTTTCCACCCACCTCTCAATGGTTCTCAATGGGATTAAGATCTCAGGAGTTTCCTGGCCAAGAACCGAAAATTTCCCAAGCCACTTAGTTAGCATTTTTGCTTTATGGCGAGGAGCTCCATCATGCTGGAAAAGGATTTGTTCATCACCAAACTGTTCTTGGATGGTTGGGAGACGTTACTCTCTGAGGATGCTTTTGTACCATCCTTTATTCATGGCTTTGTTTGTAGGAAAAATTGTGAGTGAGCTCACTCCCTTGGGCTGAGAAGCAACACCACACATGAATGGTCTGAGGATGCTTCACTGTTGGCATGACACAGGACTGATGGTAGAACACAGCTATATAAAGAATGGAGGATGGTACAAAAACATTCTCTGAGAGCAACTTCTCATCGCAATTTTGGGTCCATGACCAGGAAACACCCCAGACCTTAATCATATTGAGAACTTGTACTCTTGGGCTTAACATGCTCAAAAACTCATGAAAATTGGCAGACAGGTTGGAATCTGTTGCCATTAGGATGCCTGAGGGCCCCCACATGAGATTTTGCTGCATATCTCATACACACTTGCACGTTTGCACACGAAACTCTGTACACATTTAGAGCTCATTGAGCCAAACAACTTTCGCATTGCATGTCATGGACTCAACTCGACAGAAAGTCAGTTATTTTGTGTCATTTCTTTAAAAAAATTATGGATTTTGACGCTACACCACCGTGCTGTCGTTTACTAACCTGGTGCTTCTAATATTATAGTTGACTCAGTAGAAATTTGGAGAAATAAGCACACAGGACACTTGACTAGTGGAAAAAGCTAATGAGAAATACAACATTGTTTAGTTCACGTTTAATGTAATGAGTCATCTTTAAATCATTTATGGAAGTTAAAGTGAATTACAAATTACAATTGAAGCCTTTCATCTGTATACAAATATGTTTAAAATTGATCTTTTATTTCCAAAAGTGATCAGATGGCGTTACTGCGCTCAAAAGCTTCAGATGAGATGGTTATATTTACCGACATTGTTTTTGCACAAGTCTCTGCTAACAATAACTCAATTTAAATGATGTACAGAATTTTCTTTGATTTCCTTTGAAGTCTTGGATTGTAAAAAACAAAACCTTGATGCAATCATTCACTTATCCCAAATGGAGAAGGAAAACAGAAACAACCCGTTTCAACATTTATTTTGTTCATTACATTTTCATAATTTGTTACACAAATACTACACGTGTGTAACTTTGTGGACAGACATTGTGGTGAGCACTTTACAGACGAGAGACAGAAAAAAAGTAGTTCATTAAGTACGTCATTAACTATTTTCAAATGCATTATTAATTATTACATTGAAATTAGAACGGAAACATAACACAGTGCAAAGTCTTTAACTTCACTTTTACTTCAAGGACACTTGGTGTCAAATTGGTCTGTTAACAAACTAGCGCTAGCTCTAGCACGTTTCACGTTCTCTGATTGGAGATTTAAAAAAAAAAAAAAATAGGCTGTTCATGACTTGCATAGAACTGAATTTTCCCCTTGTATATCATGGGCTTCCTGACACATTGACACCAAACACATCTGTCTGAACATCTGGGTGGACGTTAAACTAAGATGTCTGCTAATTGTTTAGCTTAGCATTCAGCAGGAGATGTGTGAGGTTTTCCATTCTCTCAAAACAAATCAATATCGTCACTTACTCCGAACTCTTGCAAACAAGTGAACTTGGAATCTTTGTTATTAGTGCAATAAGCAGGATAATGTTACATTCAATTCCGGCCTGAAGGGTCCTGTTTTAAATGACTGAAATAGAAAACCTGCTCACAAAAAAACTGAGGCAGCCTCGGTGTGATTCTTTAACGCTCCTTTGATTTGTTTACTTTTATTAAATTGCATGTAATAGAATTTTCGTTCTATTCTGGTTTAGATTTTCCGACATGATATTCCATATCCCGTATTATATCCTTGGGCGATGTTATAAACAACATTTCAAACATGTATTTCATAAACCAGGTATCCAGGTCATGACATCGCCTGTCTTGTGTGTTATACGTTCCTTCCTTCTATCGTTTTCCTTTTTTTTTTTTTTTTAAATAAATAAAAATGGGCTGATTAGACCCTAAATTTAGTTACATATCTATCTATCCATCGACACACATTGGAAGAAGAAAGAATAAACAAAATTTACATAATCCTCCCTAGAGCTATGAGGCTGATAATTAAAGGCAGCTTATCGTATAGCCGCTAGTATAGCGCTGTGCAAACTGCATGTCCAGATCGTCACCACCAGCGCATCATATTGTGTACGACTTACACATTCATAAACATATCAATCAAATTGGAATTATATAAACATCTAAGATATACAGATCTGCCTGATAACATTAAGCCACAGCACTTTCCTGCGTCTCTACAGCGGTACCTCGGCACACAAATTTAATCCGCTCCGGAGGCGAGTTCTTAATTTCATAGTGAGAAACGCATTTTTTCCACAGGAAATAATGTAAATGCAGATAATCCGTTCTAGCCACCCAAAAATATCACCAATATTACAGATTTCCAAAACTATAATCAGATTTTTTGCTTCTAAAAGCAATCAAAACATTTAGAAACGACTTGCAAAGAAAGTTAAGTATGAAATAAATAATCAATAAACTTTACTTAACCTTAACTTAATTTATATGATTCATCTTGGGACGAGGTTGATTCTCAAACAAAACTGAAAGTGGCTCCCTTTTCTTCTTGCTAACATTCTAGCGCCCTATGGTGCTACTCTTCACTAAATCTTACACAAAATGCAACAAAAATAAAATAAACTCCCCCCAAAAAATATGTAAACTCACTTCATTTGGCTGGATGTACGTGCAAACTAATCATGCAGCGTCTATGCCGAAAATGCTTCGTATGCCGAGGCAATATTTAAGTTCTTAAGGCGGAAATTCCGCCCGTTAAGGCGTCCGTATGCTGAGGTATGGCTGTAACTACAAACTGAGAAATTAAAAATATCCTATTTTTTTTCCTTCTCCTACTTTCTGTTTGTCAGAAATCACATAAACAACCTTTAAAAAGATATTAAACAACTAAAAAGCAGGTGGTTTGTACGATACATTGATCTCGTAGCTCCAGTGCAATATCACGAACCCCAACACCCGTATAACGACGACACCCATCAGGTCTTTTTAAAAAAAAAATTTTTTTTTAATGTAACGGAAGAATTGTGTACATTTGGATAAACTTTAAATTCTCCCACAGCTAAATTTTGGCCTTCATTACCAAAATTCTACACACACACCGACAAAACTGGATCTCCTCCCTTACTATTTGTCAAAGCTTAGTAGGTAATAAAGGTTACACAAGAAAAGAGAACTGGTATTGATCATACACTATAGCCAAAGCCGTGTCCTTTAAATCAGTAGGAGAGCATGAGAAGGGTAAAAGCCAGACTAGTTGGTTTTACACACACACAAACACACACACCCACACACACACACTATGCAGGCTGAGATCGGTTGCGCTGGGTCTCCAGGTCTTTACTGAAAGCTGCAGGGTTCAGATGGGATGTCGGTTACCAGATCTTAACGTCCAGGAGCTGCAGGTCCCCGACGATCTCCAGCTCGTCCACGCGGCTCAGGTCCTGTACACGGTGCTTGTAGGTCAGCTGATGAACGCCATTCACGGCCACTTTAAACTGCTGCGCCGCGCACAGGATTATCATCTGGATAAGCGACAGACACAAACCGTTTAAAGGACTGTTTTTGGGGGAAAACTTGCTAGTTTTACCATACAAAAAAAATTTTTAAAAATCTGATTAACTACATCGTGTTCATTGTGCTTCTTCTTGAGTTTTACCGCATCCACATGGAAGGCAAAAACTTTCCTCCAAACACACATCCAACTCTATAGTGTACTTTTGTGTAAAACTAAATCTGTAAGCTTCAAGAGCTCGTATTAAAATAATTGATGTTTTATACACAGAGTATATATCAGCAATTGTCTATATGTACAGATTTACGTTTAAAGAGGATCTACATTATCATCCACATGCCACCAGTCTCCCAGGCCTTCAACGTTTTAGGGCTTAAAGGCTTTAATCATACCCAGTAGCGCAAAAATAAATAAATAAATAAATAGATAGAATAATAAATATATAAAAAATAATCCGGATCTTCCAGATGGTTCAGCCGCACAGTGAAATAATTTTCATGCTTATGGAAGACAGAAAATCATTCTGTGTCCTGAATCACCCCAAGTCTGAGTGACAGCACTTAAGATCTTAAAGAGAAAAAGGTTCAATAAAAATTTGACCTGATTGGCTGTAACTTAAGTAAGAGTCATGGCGTAAATATAGTTCGGTCAATTTCTCCGTTTCGTTCATTTTTAAATAAATTATAGTTATTATAGGTTATTATAGTTCTCTTAAATGTTACAGCCTGGCTGAGATTCAAAATGGGACTATAGTACAGGTCCAGGTCTGGTCTACTAGAGTACGATAATAAATGAATGTGTACACATGTGTGAGGTAATGAATAAAGATGAAGATGAGAGTTGAGATATTTTTATGTCTTTCCTTTTTTTTTTTGTGGTTTCTGTTTGCTTGAGGAAGCTCCAAAAATCTTTTAAAAACATACATAATATAGGAAGAAAAATTCATTTATAAAAACCAATGTATCTATTTTACCTCTAGAGAAAATTGGTGTTGTGATGAATGGCAAAAAAAGAAAAAAGCTGAACTAAAGACTTCAAATTTAATCACCACACAAGTCAATCTGATTACTGCTTACAGCGTCCAACACGCCGCTGACCTCTAAAATGAGATTCTCATTTATTTACTGCTGCGTCCTAGACACAATGATCATCCTGAGCACAGGAGTGTAAATAAACACTGAAACGAAATCAGCACAATGATCAATCACATTAATGATTATATGATTAAGTGCTCGTCTGACCGCTAAAACGAGAACGGTACGACGATCAACACAACCCACTGAGGCTAACCGGTGCAGTGGTGGCTCAGTCGTTAACTCTTTGACAATGCTGAGATTTGCACTCACAACCTTGTGGTTCACCAGTGCAGAGAGACATTTTCGGCTTAAGAGCAAAAGTGTCACTTTAAAGGAGTTTCCTGCCTTAGCAAGCAAGACTGAAAAATTTATCTAGAAGAATATCAATACGGCTATAAGTACAGCTGAGGGCGAACGTTTGTACATCTATATCAATAAAATACATTTTTATATGTAGGTTTTAAATTCAGTCATTCATTCATTCATTCATTCATTCATCTTCTATACCGCTTGATCATCCTTGATCAGGGTCGCGGGGGACCTGGAGCCTATATATGTTCCAAAAATACAGTATTGAATTAGTAAAAGTGGCTAAAAACAAACTCTGTAGGAAGTTGTGAAATCAAGACTGAACTTGAATAGACTACAGACATTTCAGACAACTTCCTGTTTTGCTTAGTTGTGGTTTGTAATCACATTGTGTTTAACTTCTTCCATTTCCTTTCAGTTTTTTTTTTTTTGTGTGTGTGTAGAGATGTTCTACAGTACGTGGAGACTTTTTAAATTTTAACTGTGTATGGTTGCATACGATTACATGAAGTAGGAGCGTATACACCAATCAGCCAGAACACCAACACTGACACCAGGTAAATTGAATAAACACTAATTACGAGTTAAATACTGGTGACAGGATCATGAGTTCCTGTGGGGAGAAAAGCCATAATGTCTGGTCTGATCCCACAGAAAGGACTATGCAGCACAAATTGCTGAAAAAAAAAATATTGATGGTTGATGGTTTGGATCTACAGTACACATGCTGCTCCTGAGCTCCCAGTGATCCAGACCTCTGCACCTCTTGACTCATCCTTGTGCTGACCTGGACTCCATGATAACTTAGACAACGACTGTTATACTGAACTTCCAGCAGCCTAACACACATGATGTCGTTATATAATCCCTGTTATCCGTTATCACCCAAATGAGGATGGCTTCCCTGTTGAGTCTGGTTTCTCTCAAGGTTTCTTCCTATTGTCATCTCAAGGAGTTTTTCACTTGCCACCATCGCTGACACCCTTGGCCTCGCTCATCAGGGACAATCTCATTATTATCTAAACACTAAAGTTTTTCTCACTCATACACACTTCCATACATTTTCTTTACATTTTGTGAAGCTGCTTTGAGACAATGACCATTGTTAATAGCACTATACAAATAAAATTGAATTGAATTGAATTGTTTAACGGAATTTAAGGTCCTGAAAAGTTCCTCAGAGCTCAATCCACACCAAGTCTGATCCACAGAGACCCAAACTAACTGCGAACATCCTACTGCCAGACACCACTGGACATCCCAGAGGTTCCCCATGGGGCCAGAGCCACCCAGGTGCGACAAGGGCAACCTACACAACGTTTGGCTAAACGTTTTAAGTTTCAATATTACGGATATATAAACATTGTAGGTATATTCTCTTTTTCTTTGTGCATGTACTTGTTTAAACAGGTCATGTTTAATACCTCAAAGTACTCTCCTGTGCTGAAGGGAAAGCTGGGCAGGGTGTGCTCTTCTGGACCCCAGCACTCCGACAGGTACGAGTTACAAACAAACAAGCCGGACTTCAACCGAGGGTTTAGGTGCAGCGCGATGTCTTCAGAGTTGCTGACGCGCAGGTTTACAGAGAAGCTGCAAAGACAACAAACAACAACAACAACAGGAATATGAATATCACTGATATGAACAGGCTTGCACTGCCATACTATAAAACCGCACTTCTTAATCTACATTCTGACTTGAAGATATAAAAATTCTGATGAAAATGAAAAGCCCTATAACGTTGTAATTGTAGATATTGTAATGTTATCATATATAATAAACTGTTACATATTTCATGGTGTTATAACACTATTTTAATTCGATTATAAAATTAATATCCTTACAAGAACTTCATGCAAAGGAAAGAGAATGAGTTAAAACTAAAGTAAAATAGTACAGTATAATACTTAGAGTTATTTTTTCAATCAAAGCAGTAATCGCCAAACAGTGTTATTTAGTTTAAATAAAAAATGACAACATTTAATATTTATCTCCAAACCTGTGAGCATAGACAGGGACCTGACCCCTGACTGTGATGGTGTGTCCTGTACTCAAGCCCTTTAGTAGCTTTCTCCTAAAAGGAAGAGTCTGAACACACACACAAACGAGGATATTAATCATCATCATCATCGCTGACGCTGAGTCTCATAAGAAAGTGAATATTATCCTGTTTGGAAATCAGCACATTCATCTCTTTTTGAAAAAACTTCACTCCATAATCCGGATCAGGAGACAGTAAACACCGCAGAGAGAAAATTCCTCCAGGACTAAAAAGTAACGCATCAGTATTGTGATATCATGAAGTACTATTAACTGTTGATAAAATGTCAGGAGGATATCATTAATATTGGACGTTGCTGTATTATAACTTTGTCTTGGGTGGGTGATGTTGAAGGGACGAGATCTTGCTCTATTATTGACGGTGTGATTGAAAACTGCAGCATATAAATTACACTTATCTGCAAATTAAATTGTATACCCGCAGTAACGAAGCGTGAAAACAGACTTCAGACTACGTGCTCGCTGCGTTACATATGGCAATACACAGAGCGTTGATTTAAAAATGTTTTTAAAAAATGATATAAAATAACAGATTTTTGTTAGGAAAGCCTAAAGTAAAAACATATTAAATATCATCCAATCAGATGCATGTATCTTCCATGGCGGAATGATTAAATAAATACATCTAGCATTCATTCTTTCTCTCCTTATTCCTTCCTTCCACTTATCCCTCCTCCACCCTCCCTTCATTTTGTCATTTAAATGTAAATTTTACAGCTAAACTTTTTCTATATTTTATATTTAATTTTTTCAATACTCCATTTTTCTTTTTTATTATTATATTCTTATTTCATCTTCGTTATTTAAATACTCTATTTTCCTTTAATTTTTTAGGTTGTAAAAACATTTCACTGCATATCATATTGTGTATGACTGCGTATGTGACAAATTACTGCTCCTTCTTTCCTTCTTTCATCCTTTTTGCCCTCATCATTTTGTCCTGTATTCGATCCACCTACTGCCTGTTTAAAACTCTCCCTTTCTGGGTTAAGTGTATCTTCTGCTTGTTAACACCTTTCTTTTGATGTTTACATTCCATTCTTGCTTCCATCACCGTTTTAAATTTATTTAACACATTTTAAAAGACCCAAATTTGCTTCACAAGGAATGTGACCAAACTACAATCTCTACCCTCTCATTAGGTGAAAGAACCTTGTTTTTGATCCTAATAAAAAACTGCATTTAAACGTACACCGGCTCGTCTAATCAGCTCTCAGTTACTCACCAAATCAGACGAGTCCTCCAGCACAGCCTGAGGGACAGACAAGAGGACGGACGTTGTGTTAAAAACATGAATTACTTATGCATTAGTCAGAAAGAATGTGGTATTTTAACAACATAATAACTTTTCTTACACGTGCATAACCCCGCCCGTATCTGCCGACAACCCACCCTTACACGCCTTCAACCCCGCCCTTACGCACCGTGAGGTCAGGGTTGATTGCATGTATCTGGATGCACTCGACCCCCCCCCCCACCCCCATTTCCACTATAACGATCCCCCCCCCATGTCCATGCACGGGCCCCTCCCCCGCACACACACTGCACCCCCTCCCCCACCATTGCACGGCCTCGACCCCGCCCTT
>JAQQZS010000020.1:15844464-15858193 GCA_030068045.1 Platyallabes tihoni | reverse complement strand
GCTTGTAGGGACTGTGATCAGTGAGGAGAAGAAGAGGAGGAGCTGTGCCCTGGAGGAATACTCGGTGAGATCTCTCTCTGTGGAAATATGGAAACCTGTCATGGATGCACCCTCATGAAATATTTTCATGGTTATTGAAGTAACAGCAACATCCCAAATAAGTTAGAGCACAGATGGGTCATTCTGCAAAAATGTGCTGTCACTTAGTTTCGCTGATGGCAAAATCATTTAAATTAACATAAACACATTACTTGTATATATGAAAATATACAGTATAGGATCTTTCAATCATGAAAATCTATTTTCTTACTATAATGTTCAATATTTAATTGAAAAGGCTACATTCAATGAAGGTCTTTTCACGATTATCATACATGGTGGTGGGCCCATATACATTTCATATTAAGGTATGTTCTTCATGAAATTAATCTGATTGACAATAACATCAATATCTTATAATACAAGTTTAACACTAAAATAATGAAATTTTAATAGATTATGATTAAGGTGCCCCTATTATGCATTTTCAAATATGATCTTTCATGCAGTATGTCATGTAGCTGTATGTGATCTGCAAAGTTTTTGTCTCTTAAAAAAGAGAGTCGGCTCACATTCGCCTAAACGAGTCGTTTACGAATCATTTAGAAATGGGGTAAAATTAAATCTATTTTTGGAGAAAACTAAAGTGTTTTTTGACCTTGCATACTGTACATGTAAACCTGTTTTAAGAGACCCATAAAGCAATATTTGCAATCTTTAAAATGGCATAGTAGGGGCACTTTAATAATATGAAATATATTTTTTATAAGTCACCCCAAACTATATCATTGGTGTTACTGTTACACAAGAATTTAATCTTGAAATAAAGCTTGACAATTTGAAATTGTTCCTGCATCAGAGGTCACTAGATGAAGAACACTGGACAAATGCATGAAGTAGGTCAGTTGTCTCTCTTCATTTGTTTGGAAAAATGTCATCATTTAATTTTATGCAAAGCTTTCAAGTCCATCAATGGTATTACACCATATAATTATAACTATCAAAAATTGGACATAAAAACTGATTACATCTAATAATTAACAAATTTTCACATAATTGAAAACCATTTGGTCTGGAAGCAATTTTGGAAACAGTTAGGGTTTTTCTCTTAATTGTTACTGGTGTTACCATTATTGCTGTTACCAGCAATAAAGAGACACCAGTTATTAAATGTATGAGAAAAATGCATTAAGCTCTATGTTTTTGTGGTTTGATAAAGTTTAAAAATAAGTTATTGCTATTAAAGGAGTGAGGACATCTCCTTCTAGATGTGAAAGGAGAAATACATTTCAGGAGATTGTATATGGGCGGCATGGTGGTGTAGTGGTTAGCACTGTCGCCTTGCTCCTCCAGGGTCCAGGTTCGATTCCCATCTCTGTGTGCATGGAGTACTTCAGGTACTCCGTTTTCCTCCCACAGTCCAAAGACATGTAGGTTAGGCTAATTGTCATTCCCAAATTGCCCCATAGTGTATATATGTTTGTGCCCTGTGATGGCTTGGGACCCTGTCCAGGGTGTACCCTGCCTTGTGCCCTAAGCCTCCTGGGATAGGCTACTTAAACTACTTAATAGTAAAAAAAAAGTTTAATAACGGTACAAAAGATTTACAGTCGATACCAGCCCAGTGACAACAAACACTTCCAGCCTTCTGACATACACTATGACTGCAGATCAATTCCTCCTATCTGATATCGAATGAGGATGGGTTTCCTGTTGAATCTGGTTCCTCTCAAGATTTCTTCCTGTTGCCATCTCAGAGAGTTTTAGTTTCTAAATAACCCTGAGATATTTTATAAAATGGACTGATAAATAAAAAAGGAACTCAGAGTCACTAAATGTTTGTCGGTAGAGAAAGGAAAATGAAAACCTTGCTAACTGTTAAACATAATGCTTTGCGGTTAAATAACAGCCAGTTTTCTAGGAAATGGTATAACAAGAATCTCCAATATCAGCAATATTCAGAGATGTGGTCAGTCAAAAAACCTGAGCAGAAAGGACAGGCTTTACCTGGTCTACCTCAATATCTACCACCAACTACTTAGAGGCCGAAGCAAACTGAAGCTTTCTTCAGCAAACTTCATTGGAAATAATGCTGTGTGTGTAAGCCAGCCTGAGCATTTCTCAAAATTAGACCTGTTCTGCAAAGAAAAAGAAAATTCTTAAAACAAGTATTTTAAAAAAGGAGCCAGTTGTCCCAATGGCTGAGGTCCTTCAATATCCAACAGACCTTGGTCCACTATTTGCTGTTGATAGACTGCAGATGTTTCAGCTCAGCTGATCTTTAAAGCCCACCTGTCCTCCATGGTGCCATCCCAAACCAGACTGTGATATTTCCCTTCAAGATGCTCTCTGTGGTGCAGATGTAGAAGTTTCTAAGCACCTTGGAGGGCGGTGTAAAGTAGATCAGCTGTCTAATGTGGTAAGGACGCTGACCCTGACTGGTCAAGGGGGTGTGAACAGTGAGGTACTGGAAAATGTCCACTCTCTCCACTGGGGTTCTGTTGATGATAGGGTGGCTGAAGTAAAAAATCAATCAACTCCTTTGTCTTGTTGACATTGAGGAGGTTCTTCTTCTGGCACCAGATCTCTCTTGTTATCACTGATCAGGCCCACAACAACAGTGTCTTCTCAAACTTTATGATGGAGATAGAGTTGGAAGTGGCTGTTTCTGGATATCAAATATCTGCTGGTTTCACCACAGACTCAGAAGCATTCTGCTTACACATTTTTTCTTTTAGATGTATGACATTTGAGATAGGCCCTCATCCAGGGTGACTTACATTCCTCACATTATACATCTGAAAGTTGAGGGCCTTGTTCAAGGGTCCAGCAGTGGCAGCTTGGTGGTGCTGGGGTTGGACATGTACAGTACAGTCTTGGTGATGCTAATCTTGCGCAGGAATGTCACATAACCATTGGTTCACCCTTCCAACCTTCTCATTTCAGGCCTTGAAGCGAATCGAGCTGCTAAATCACCTGATGGATTGTGATGTTATTGTGTATAATATCTCAGAAGATGCTGAAGCTGTTGATGAAGCGACATGGTCTGTTTCAGGTGACATATCATCTGTATTCACAGCGTTTATTCATATGAGAAAACTCGGTCACATGCTGTGTGAAATGTTGGCATGCTTTATTTATTTTTTTTTTGTCACAGCCCTCCACACTGAAATGGAACACTTTACATCTCCCAAGATGTTCATTCTGGTGTCAACGTTGATGACCTGGGCGAAGACTAAACCCGCTGATCCTGTAACTGCTGTTCTGACCAAATCCACATCCTTTTACAAACAATAACAGTCACTTCCTACTCTCTTTAATTACAAGTAGCAATTACAATTTGCTTTTGACATCCATTCTAACTTAACTTTTTAGGATAGTCCTGAAATTCCGCTGACGGAAGAAGACTACACAAAGAGGAAACCACATCCAAACTTCATAGAACACGCTAATGTAGAGAAGCTCGTCCTGAAGTTGGGGAAAACGGTTAGAAATGAATCAGATTCATAGAGCAGTTTATTGAAGTTTATGCTATATGATACAGTAAGTGTTGTTTTAAATGATGTTCTCCTGTAGAACAAGACTAAGCTGCGCACGTATGTTATCGGAGCCGGGATGCAGTATGGCATGGAAGAAGGCATCTTGCACTTCTTTTTTAGGGTAGTGAGATGTTTTTTAACAACTAAGTATGCTTTCTGTTTTGAGGTAATATTCACACGTTATTTTTTTCTTGTCATTTTGTGCAGAATAACCAAATGGGGGAAGTAAAAAGAGTTATTCAAAATGGTCATTAGAATGTTCATTGGTCATTGTGATGTTGAGCACATGTTTATAGCTTATAGAATAGAATGGGACCTCGGATTACGAACATAATTCGTTCCAGAAGCAGGCTCGTATTCCAAAACACTCGAACCAAGATACAGTACAGAGAGAGAAAATACAGAGAGAGAAAATGGATACAGAGAGAGAAAATGGATCTTTAACCTCTCTAATGAGACTTGCTTTTGCTTTACATGCGCGCTGTGTAACGCACACACACGTGGTCACAGTGTTCTAGTAAACAGTACACGCGTGCATGGATGTTGATTATACCAGTGCGAGACCCAGCAGGGGACACGATTACCCACAATTCCCGCAGCACAAGAGAGAGAAAATATGTTGGCTCAGTTGTGATCACGTGACGCTCAGCGTCAAAAGAAGAAGCGCATGCATGATACTCGGTACTCGTAAACCAAGACTTGTTCGTTTTCCATGTCAAAATTTATTAAAAATCTTTCCTCGTCTTGCTGAACACTCGCAAACCGCGTTACTTGCAATCCGAGGTTTCACTGTACTAGGAGAAAAGTGTGTACTTTTTTCACTTATATGTTCCTTTAATGATACTGGTTTATCCTAGGCATGTTGGCTTGGTGAGTTGAGCATCATCCCTGTACCGGAGCCAAGCACTAATGTCATTCCTACCATCCATATCAACGATCTGGCTGGGTTAGTGGAA
Source organism: Platyallabes tihoni (assembly GCA_030068045.1). Taxonomy (NCBI): domain Eukaryota; kingdom Metazoa; phylum Chordata; class Actinopteri; order Siluriformes; family Clariidae; genus Platyallabes; species Platyallabes tihoni. The sequence goes on along the minus strand of JAQQZS010000020.1, from coordinate 15,853,659 downwards.
TAAATATAGTACAGCTTATTAAAAACATAATTGCATTACACACAAGTCAATGAAAGACAATGTTTTAAACATTCCGATCATGTAACACGATCCAGCCTTCAGTGTTGATTATGTAAACTGTCTCCAGCATAGTGCAAAACCTCATCAATCACAAACCCAAAGTGCACTACTTAATCGCCGTGGACGACTCTCATCATTCTTTGGAAGAAATTGTAAAGGTAAAAGTTCTGTACAATCTCTTAATACGCAAGCTAGCTTTAATTAAGATTGAATCACTGCTGCTCTCCATCCACCAGGCCATTGCTACTGTTCTGGGTCCTGAAGAGGTTCAGAAAGTCCCTCATGACAGTGTGGACCTCACACAGGAGCTTACGGTATAACTTTATGTAACACGATTCACATAAGCATGCATTTCCTCCTGAAACTGACCCTTTTGTATCATGCTTTTATTTCCCTAAGAGGGCTGAGCTAGCTCATCTAAGTATAAACCTCCTCATTGAGACGACTTTGGTGAAGAAGAAGCTCAACGTGAACTGGGTGTATGAATCTGGACTTGTTAACAACATCGACCGTGTTGTGGAGGAGTTCCGACAAACCAGGTGTCTTCTAGTGAGTGTCTAACTGTGTCTATACTGTATATATATATATATATATATATATATAGACGGTGGAAAGACGAAGTCTACACACCACTGTTAAAATGTGATGATAAAACATTAGACCAGGATAAATCATTTCAGAATTTTTTCCAACTTTAATGTGACCTGAAATAATGTGGTTGCATAAATATGCACACCCTTAATCTAATACTTTGTTGAAGCACATTATTTTTACTTAGGAGTCTATCTGCATGACACATCTTGACTTGGCAATATTTGCCCATTCCTCTTTGCAAAAACGCTCCAACTCTGTCCGATTGTGAGGGCGTCTCCTGTGCACAGCCATGTTCAGATCTCCAGAAGGATTTTCAATCAGATTCAGGTCTACGCTCTGGCTGGGCCATTCCAAAATTTTTTATCTTCTTCTGGTGAAGCCATTCTTTTGTTAAACCAGGTGTATGCTTTGGGTCATTGTCATGCTGAAAGATAAAGTTCCTCTTCATCTTCAGCTTTTTAGCAGAGGGCTGAATGTTTTGTGCCAACATTGACTGGTATTTGGAACTATTCATAATTCCCTCTACCTTGAGTAAGGCCCCAGTTCCAGTAGAAGAAAAGCAGCTCCAAAACCTGATGCTACCACCACCATGCTTCCACCACTAATAGTGGATATGGTGTGCTTTTGGTGATGTCCATTGTTGTTTTTACACCAAACATATCTTTTGGAATTATGGCCAAAAACTTCAACCTTGGTTTCATCAGACTATAACGCATCTTCTCACATGCTTTTGGGAGACAAATGCAAATGTGTTCGCAGGCTTGGGTGTTTTTATTCACCCTACCCCATAGCCCAGACATAGGAAGTTTGTCACATGTAGGGAGTTTGTTACTACACAGCTACACAGCCAGTCCTTGCCAGAAATGTTCTTGTAGGCCTCTTGGCAGCCTCCCTGACCAAAATTCCTTCTTGTTTTTTCATCAATTTGGGAGGGACGTCCAGTTCTTGGGTCTTTTGTCACTGTTGCACTATATTTTCTCCACTTGATGATGTGTTTCATGGTATATCTAATGTCTGAGAAATTCTTTTGTAGCCGTCTTCTGACTGAGATCTCTCAGATGCTTTGAAAGCTCTCTGCAGCTCATGGTTTTTGCTGTAAGATGCGACTAATAAAATGTCAGGAAAAGTCTACTAGAAGAGCTGAACCTTACTTGGGGTTCATCAGAGGCACTTTTAAATGATGTAGATCATGGAACAAAATTTTAATATCACACAAAGATAACCTTAGTAAATACAAAATGCAGTTTTTAAATGCTGATTTCATTTATTAAAGGAAAAAAGCTGTCCAAACCTGCCTGGCCCTATGTGAAAAAGTAATTGCCCCCTAAACCTAATAACTGGTTGTGCCACCCTTAGCTGCAACAACAGCAATCAAGTGTTTGCGATAACTGGTAATGAGGCAATTTTTGCCCCACTCCTCTTGGTAGAACTGTTTAATTCAGCCACACTGGAGGGTTTTTTCGGTTTTCGAGCATGAACGACCTGTTTAAATGATGGCATGTGTACTGACTCCTATTTAACAAATTATGAGTTTGTTTATTCTGAACACAGCCACATCCCCAGGTATAAGTGGGTGTGCAAACTTATGCAACCAAATTATTTTTACCCCCACAGTTTGTTTTTCAATTGAGTGTCTGAAATAATTTATCTTGGTCACATTGTACATCACTGTTTTATCAGGGATGTGTGTGTGTGTATATATATATATATATATATATATATATACACATCTAGACCATATATATATATGGTCTAGATGTCTAGATCACCTGATTAACTCCCTCTCTTTCAGCCGATCAGGATGTGTCTCCTTGGCCCACCGGCCGTCGGGAAAAGTTCAGTCGCAGCGAGACTGTGTAACCATTACAAACTCCATTATATTGGTGTCAAAGAGGCAGTTGAGGAGAAAATCAAATATTTGGTCAGTGAAGCTCCTTGTCATTGCAATCAGTGTTTATACCTTAAAATGTTTATTTCAGTTATCATATCTAATGTTAAATGGTCACGTTATACGTGTGTGATATTCATGTAGAAGAAAATGCTTAAACAGAGTGAGGAGAGTCATGACCCTGAAGAAACTTTACAGGCGACTAAGAACCACATCAACATTCTGAAGGACGTTCTTACCCAGAATCAAGGTCGGGTTTAAAAAAAGGGTTTTCATTAAGACAGGATTTGACCTGTTTTAAATCCAAAGAAACAGAATGCTCTGTGATCATCGGAGGAATCGCTTCAATATGTGTGTGTGTATGTGTGTAGGTCAGTTTGAAGACCAGAATGTTTTGCACATCATCAGAGAAAAGCTTCACTCAAAGCCTTGTAGAAACCAGGGGTTTGTTTTGGACGGCTACCCCTGTACACACGAGCAAGCCAACCGACTTTTCAACGGTGAGACACTGAAAAGACAGAGGCAGCGACATTTCATTCATTCAAAGGTCCAAATTTTAATTTTCCATTGTTTAACATGTCTCAGATGAAGAGAAGGAACAGGGGAACACCAGATCGCATTTACTGCCACATGATGAAAAGACAATACCAGGTACATTTTTAAAGCATCTTTTTTCTTAATACAGTAAAACCTCGGATTACGAGTAATGCGGTTTACAAGTGTTCCGCAAGATTTGAAATAAATTTTGACTTGGAAAACGAGCATTGTCTTGGTTTACAAGCACCAAGTATCATGTATCACGCATGCGCTTCTTGATTTGACGCCGAGCGTCACGTCATCACAACTGAGCCAACGTTTTTTCTCTCTCTTGCGTTTCATCTCCCCTGCTGGGTCTTAGTGCTCGTCTCTTACTGGTATAATCAACATCCGTGTGTGCGTGTGTGTGTGTGTGTTTTTCTTTCTCTTGCGCTGCGGAATGTGTGTTATGTGTGTGCACACGCGTAATTTGACACCGCGCCGGTTCACACACACACTCTCTCGTCTTTAGTGTGTGTCAGTGTTTGAGTATGTGTTATGTGTGTGCGCGCATAATTTGACACCATGCCGGTTCACTCTCTCTCTCGCCTTTAATGTGTGTGTGTGTGTGTGTCTTCAATCGCACACAACCGGCACGGTGTCAAATTACACGCGCGCACACACATAACACACACACTCGGCAGTGCAAAAGAGAGAAACACACACACACACACACACACACACACACAGTGCCTGTGCGCATAAATGGAAACATTTATCCGTCGGGATTTATTTTTACGTTTTTTTAAAGGTAAAGTGCAGGTTAATTTGTTTTATTTTTACTGTATATTTTGTGTTAATTATTTTTATGTATTTATTTTTTTGGGCTGTAGAACGAATTATTTGAGTTTCCATTATTTCCTATGGGAAAATTAAATTTGGTTTACGAGTGTTTTGGAATACGAGCCCACTTCCGGGAACGAATTATGCTCGTAATCCGAGGTTCCACTGTATCTTAAAGGGAAGATTGGCAACTTTGCCATTTTCTTCTTCATAGAGTTTGTTTTTTCACTCGACGCCTCTGACGAGTTTCTAAAAGAGCGAGCCCGGAACCTTCCGCAGTCCGTAGCGGAGGAGATGCGCTACACCCAGGATGAGTTTCTGCAGCGAGTGTTCTTGTTCAGAGAGGCAAACTCAGAGGAAGCTACAGTGCTGGACTATTTCGATGAGCTGGAGGTCCATCCTGAACACATCGGTAAAGACGTTATATATAAGAGGATATTATCAGAGTGACATACTGTATATACAGTCTGTATTTTGTATATCTGTGATATTCTTATTAAAAAAAACATATTGTAATATATACTGTATGAGAAGTCTACGGGAGAACATTCATAACCAAATCAGAACAACCCTAAGTCCTGCAGAGACTGACAATAAGTGTTAAATCCTCAGTGATCAATAGCGTGAATGATGCTGAAAACGAAGCTGTGATCAAGACAATAATCGAGGTGGTGGGAGGGGCAAGGAACTACGGCCCCACACCCGAGGAACAGGAGGAACTGGAGAGGAAAGAAGCTGCCGAGATGCGACGGCGCCTCACGCTGGAAGAAACTGAGCGCGCGCTCAGAGAGGCAGAGGAGGAGACCAGGATGACTGCTCTGCTGGAGGAATGGGTAATTCCCATAGTGGTAGTGATGGCATATCAAAAGGAATGTCAGTTTTATGCAGATACAATTAGTGACATCATACCTGAATATTTAGATACAAAACAAAACAGAGCTTAATAACAGTTCATGCAGCCTGAAAGTTTTGTGTCTTTTTCTTAGGACAGGAACAAGATGACAGTGAAAAAGCAGGAGGATGAGTTACTGGAGGCACGCTCACTGCCGCTGAGACACTACCTGATGAAACACGTCATGCCGACTCTCAGGGACGGGCTTGTGGCGTGTTGCCAGGTGAAGCCTGAGGATCCTGTCGATTTCCTGGTAGATCTGGACTTTTCTTCCTTCTTTTGTTAAATATTTATATGTTTATTGAAGGTACAATAATTTATTAGTAGTCACATATTCTTGTGCGTGTGTGTGTTTCAGTCTGAATATCTCCTAAGAAACAACACAGACTAAGTCTAAGTCTGCCTTAGTCCCAGGGCTGTGTGAAGTGGGTAGGTTTTTATTATTATAATAATAATAATAATTATTATTATTAATAATAATGACCTGTCATATAAAGTCAGGTATTACATTATTTGGCAAAAATCAGTTGATATTTATCTTACCTTCCTGATCATTCAACAGAATTTAAATTGTTTTAATCCTAAACATTCTTTTAAAGCATCTCATTGAACTTCATCTAAGCTGGTTACTCCAGTTGAGACAGAAAATGGGATTTCAATGGGATTTTCTGCGACCCTCCTTAATCTCGCACTGGCCATATCTCAGGAACCAACATGATACAATAATAAACATGGTATCAAAATATGCATAACTCAAATAACCCACAAAGCAACTTAATACCTGATTTTGATGTGATTGATCACATTTACTGTATTTTATCACAGTGGTATAAATCACAACCCAACATTATTAAAGTTATTTATTATTGTTCTGTCTTATAGTCGGATTTGAATGAAATGGATTTAATAATGCAGTGATATTTATATTATATATTTATATTTATCCATAGAGTGGTGTGTAGTAGAATACAGTAAAATGATGTAAACCAGTAACTCAGGTGGCTATTGTTGGCCGTTTGGATCAATGTGACGCAAATGAGGCCGTCCAAATAGACAGCAGGATTCAAAATAACAGCCAACTGTTGTTTTTAGTCTTTCGGTTGCACCCATCAAGGGGTCACCATTATTTATGTCACAACAACTTACATGGCACGGCCATATGCCCTTCCTGACGTAACCCTCCCATTTTTATCCATGCAGTGGCTGGGCAGTATGGGGTGTGACGGCAACGCACCGATGGCAGGGCTCCAACCAGCTTGGTTTCTCAGATTCCCCCAAACCATCCACCTAGAGCCTTAGCCACCGTAAGCAACCACTTCTCACAAGATAACAGCACAATAATCTGCACAAATCATGCACAAACAGATTAAAAGCATGTGTGTTTATTTTGTACTACATGTCATACATAATAAACTTGAATGTAAAAACAACTTGTAACAGTTACACATTCTGAAAAACCACAGTTCCTTGATTACTTGCACTTGTCTTGCCAGCAGAGATATATATCGGATGGGTTGCGGTACTACTGCGTCAGATGAAAGCGAGCAATACGGTCCAATACCAAGAAGTGGACTGGGTGAGTTGTCTCCCAAAGCAATTCTCCGAAGTTATAAAGCCAGCAGACCAAAAGTGGATTTTACAGCATCTGTATGGAAGTACTAGTACTGATTTCATCCACCAAGCCCATGTAAACACACAGCATCACCTCCTAATCCACATCTACTTCAGACGGGCACATGTGTCTGTGGGCTTCAGTGAGGGTGAGGGTAATTCCTTTACACACAGTGCAGTATGAAGCTGCTGTAGCCCGTGTCCTGGATACTTCTGCGTGTGGTGGCTCTTTGAAGCACTGACTCCAGCTGCAGTCCACTCCTTGTGAATCTCCTACAAAATCTTGAATGGGCTTTGATTAACAATCCTCTCAAGTCTGCGGTTATCCCTGTTCCTTGTGCACATTTTTCTACCACATTTCTTCTCCTTCTATTGAACTTTCCATTAATGTGCTTGGATACAGGACTATGTGAACAGCCAGTATACTGAACCAGACTGAGAGACCATTCAAAGGCTCAGTACGCCTTTGAAGGTGTTTTTGAGTTAATTAGCTGATTAGTGTGTGACGCCATGAGTCTCCAATATTTCAGTTTTTCACAATATTCTATATATTTTCTGAGATACTGAATTTTTGTTTTTTTTGTTAGCTCTAAGTCATAAGCACGAAATAAAAAATAAATAAACACTTGAAATATATCAGACTGTGTGCAATAAATCTATATAATAAATGAATTACTGAAATAAATCAACGTTTTGATGATATTCTAATTCATTGAGATGCAACTGTACTACATTACACCTGGATACCGAGCTGCACTCACTCCATAGACTATAATGGGGTTCGTACATCTCCGTGATCTGTGCTCAGGTTGGCATATTTATTTATGCATTTATTTGTTAGTATAAAATTTTCTGAAATGATAAATCAGACATTTGTAAAGCAATATAATAAGTTATATCAAGTTTCTTGTGGCTGTTGGTATACTCACAAATAACACACATAAACAAATTACAATGTGTGTTTATTCATTGTTAAGTACATACATGACAATCAAATAGAAAACAAATATATGCCATCATTGTTTATGAATTTTATGTACTGTATAGGCTGGACCTAGATCTTCACATGTGACGTTGTATGACCCAGGGCTGTTTACATAAATAAAAAATAATAAAATAAAATGAGTGAAGAGTTCACACTAAAAGCAGCACTGACTTCTCATGCAGTAAGCTGAGTTCTGCTCGGTACTCTGGTGTGATGTAGTACGGTCACAAAGCAGGCAATTCAACATGGAAAGTCAGGAGTTGCTGATATAATTTCAAAACATACCAACCGACGAGGATAATCGAACCCACGCGTGCAGAGCACAATGGATTAGCAGTCGGCCGCATTAACCACTCGGCCGCCTCGTCCTTATGGGTATGGGTGCCATCTACTGGCCAGACATTGGTACTATTAATTAAGGATTAAAAACAATTACTTATTCATTCATTCATTCATTCATTCATTTTCTATACCGCTTAATCCTGTGTTCAGGGTCGCGGGGGACCTGGAGCCTATCCCAGGAGACTTCGGGCACTAGGCAGGGTACACCCTGGATAGGGTAACAATTACTTAATAAAACTAAAAGTTAACCCAATCACATACACTTTAACATTTTAGTATTTTTGTACAGACTTCCTCAACACAGAAACTTTACAATGGAGAAATGTACATGCTAAGCTAATTATCTTTAACATAATGACTATTATACCTGGTTGTTTTTCTAAATTTGTGTTATTATATATCTAGATCACATACACACAGAAAAAAAATTACTGGTGGTATTGAAACCAATGTTGGAAATGAATCTGGCCAAGTTCAAATTGAGTGCTGACCACTGGTGAGGGCGATACCAGGATGCTGGGGAGCCAAAGCCAGATGTCATTTATGTGAACAGAGACCATCATAGAGGTACAAGCACCATAGATACATAGGGCTCTGAACCTGAACCATCACTTAAGTGAATGGACGTAGTGTGTGAATGAATGCGTGTGTGCTTTGCGATGGATTGGCGCCCCGTCCAGGGTGTACCCCGCCCCGTGCCCTAAGTCTCCTGCAGTATAGACAATGAGTGAGTTAGAGTGAGTAATTATCAGTTTGTCATTAATTTATTTTTACTTAATCAAAACAGCTTGATATTAATTGGGGAAAAAAAACATGATTTTCTTTTCGCTCCTCCCTTTCTCTTCTTTCTTTTTCTTTCCTCCCCACCTAGCAGTCCCTTTTGCCCCACCCTGTATGAATATGATATCTATAACAGTTTAGGTGCATGTTACTGTAACTGCAATATATAAAAACGTTAATTCACAGATACGTCATATTTGTTACACTTATTACAAGTGTTCAGGAGAGGTGGCAGTAGAGTTTCCGACTAGTCTGTTAAACAAGAGAGTGAGAGGATCCCAGAGGAATGGAGGAGAAGTGTATTGGTGCCGATTTTTAAGAACAAGGGAGATGTGCATAGCTGTGGCAACTACAGAGGAATAAAGCTGATGAGCCATAATATGAAGCTTTGGGAAAGAGTAGTGGAAGCTAGGTTAAGGGCAGAGGTGAGCATTTGTAAGCAGCAATATGGTTTCATGCCTAGAAAGAGTACAGATGCAGTATTTGCTTTGAGGATGCTGATGGAGAAGTACAGAGAAGGTAACAGGGAGCTGCATTGTGTCTTTGTAGATTTAAAGAAAGCGTACGACACGATGCAGAGAGAGGAGCTGTGGTGTTGTATGAGGAGGTCTGGAGTGGCAGAGAAGTATGTTAGAGTGGTGCAGGACATGTATGTGAGCTGTAAGACAGTGGTGAGATGTGCTG
>JAQQZS010000020.1:15812493-15824553 GCA_030068045.1 Platyallabes tihoni | reverse complement strand
CAAAATTTTGAAAGTAGGTTTTATTTTCTTAATTCCAAGCAACCTTTCGCAGGCCAGTCAGAATCGGGCCGCGGGCCTTAAAATGTCCGGGTCTGCTTTAGAACATCTCTGGAAACTTAATACATTTTTTTTTTAATGTAAATTTTTTTTAATGTTAGGTTATTAAAAAAAAGTTTACCCAGTATACCCAGAGATACTGTAACAAAGTAACTCTTTGTGTTACTTTACTTTAAAAATACTTATTTTTTATACAAGGTTAAGGTTAATGATTGTGTAGTTTGCTGTTAATTCTAAATGTATGCTGTACGTAATGTGCGCTGTTAATTTTAAGTGTAAAAGCCCCGCCCCTACAAGCCCATGTGCAACTGTTTATCGCTGCTTTCATACTGGTTTAAACGTAGACCCTCAGAGGACCCGACAAGGTCAACCGAGCAATAGTGAGGCTTAAACCCCGCCCCCTTTGGTTTTGGAAGCAAATATTCCCGGAAAAAACAAAAATTGGTGAATTTTTGTTATAAAACATTTAACTACTATGTAGGGATCTTAGAATTCTATTAATTGGAGGTTTGCGATAGTTTCATAATCATCCACTCATATACTCATTATCTTCTTAATAAGTTTTACACACTGTACAGTTTGTATGTAAATGTCTTCTCTCAGAGGAAGGCGTATATTATTATCTAACTTCCAACAACTTGTATACATCTTTTTTAAAAATGTGTTTCTTCAAATACAAATGTGTATAAAGTCATGATTATTTCCATCTGTGTGCAGCCCTACAGGGACTTCAGCCAGCTCCGATTCTCAGGGGAAGATTGACCCGTCAGGATGCACGCCCCCTGCTGCACGTAGGTGTCCATGTGCTGGTGTCTCTGGTCATTTCTGTAAAGCGCAAACGGAAGAAAAAATGTTTGAATGCACTAATGTTTCCTGTTTGATGGATGTCTGGTGTGTTGATTGACATCTACATTAGCAGTAGCATCTGCAGCGATATGGGACAACCTGAGAATTAGGCTTTGCTGCTTTTTCCACAAGTGTCCACCAAACCAAACATGTGTAGAGGTCACTCAGGGACACTGACTTTTATCTAGATGAAGTTTTGTCCTGTGAATTAATGAGTTTCAGTGTAGTAAGGCAGTGTGTATATACACACACACGCTTTGGGAGTGTGTTCTCTTAGTATAGTATTGATCCCCACTAAGTGATAAATAAAAATAAAAACAAATGTTTTTTTTGCCAAGATGTGGGTGTGAGTATGTCCAGGTATATGCTTTATGTTTAATTATTGGTGAAGTTAAACAACAAAAAAAAAAACGGTGGCAAAGCTGTTTTAATATCGATTGACTCTCAACTTAAGTTTTTTATTTATTTATTTTTTTTTAAACAGTGCACTTGAGTGTTTATATCAATATTTTTTTTTCTCCCTCTCTGTCTGTTAGGATTTTCTTCTTAGTGTTGTTGACAAATCTGCACCTTAAAATCATTTAGCATGCACGTTCATCCGCTAAATCACAGCAAGTGCGAGTAACGCTCCGTCCTCTGTTACAGCGTGTCCGTCTGAGCCGAAGACCTCCATCGCGAGCGGTCCTCCTTCCGCACAGAGGACACCGGGCTCGCCCCGCCAGGACGAGAAGCTCAGAGTGCAGGAGGTACACACAGAGCGCGCTCCTGCTTATATACAGCATGAACAGATAATTTATTAATTAAACATAATTAAATGCTTGAATTTATCCTACTTTGTTATTTTTTATGAGTATAAAAGACAAATAATTGTGTCTATTTTTTGTCTAGGTCTAAGGTCTAGAGTTAAAAAAAAAAAAATGCTGTTTTTTCTTCACTTATTTCAGTTTTTAAATTAGTTTATGAATGTTAAATGTTTATGTTTAAATGTTGTTGTGTTGTGTAGTGTTCGACTGTGAATGAGGGCAGTGTGGACTTTACCATGGACAGGCATAACAGCATGTCCATCCCCTCACCCACTGACGCCTCCAGGGCAGCCGTTTCTGCCATTCCTCACTGGTGACACACACACACACACACACACACACTCACACTCTCACACACACACACACATTCACAACCAAACACAAAATGCACGTAAGTTTCCGATGACAAAATGGAGTCTAGAGTGATTTCTATTCATTGAGCAATTTTTTATTTAAAAGTCTGGTATCATCCTCAGGATCAATAAAGTATATATTTGTCTGTCTAGCGCAACCTTTTTAAAGTAGTTCTTTTCACTTCATGCTTCTTAGTGCAGTTTTAATGTAATTAATTATCCTTTCTGTTGTCCACAAAAAGCTTCTCTATTCTTTTTTTTTTTTTTTTAAACGTATAAAGTTGCAATTTTAAATATCTTTTGTGCAGCTCCACAGGAACCACTGCCAGCTCAGATTCTCAAGAAAAGATGGACATGTCAGTAGACACACATCCTGCCGCTGGTACGTGTTCGCATCACACACCTGCCGTATTACGTCATTTGTCTGTTTAATACAATATATGTGCTGTATATGATGAGGTGCTTATTTTCAAGGTGATCAGAGGTTAATAATACAGTGTCATGCTGTGTTTTCATGTCCAACCACAGAGATGAAAACCCTCAGTCCTACATGTGCAGAGAAGAGACCGGGCTCACCGCTTCATAATGAGCAAGCTAAGAAGCTCAGAGTAGACGAGGTGAAGCAGAAACAGAAACCATTTAAGTACAAATGCTGTAATATATATGTTTTTAATAATATGTTATCCTACTTTGGAACATCAAAAAAACAAACAATGACATCCTTTTTTTCTGTAGGATTCTACCTCGGACTCGGTGGACCAGGCTGCTGAATTTTCTCAGGTAGACGCATCTGTTGGAATCTCTCACACTGGCATGAAATGTGAAATGTTTCTCAGCGCAGTATTCCTGTTCCTGACGGTGATAATTGTTTTATTTGAATGCAGGCTAACGATTTTACCGTTTTAGAAGGAGAGGTGAAAATGGAGACAGAGGCAGCGGTGAGTTAAAAAAATAAAAAAATAAATAAAAATAATAAAAAAAATTTTTACATGCGTGCACTTACAGTATACACGTGGCTTGACGTTTTTGGGATGTGTGCACATGTTGAAAGCCCTGTTATATCTTTGCATTGTGCACAGAAGTCTGATGCTGATGGGAAGACCTCACCACCGCAGGTATGGCGTCAATTAACTGGAATGTTGTTTCACGTTGCATGCTCTGTCATTTTATACTGTATGAGTAAACTATGGCACAATTCATCCTTTTAAAGCACAATTAACCCGCTGGTGTAATTAGGTTATTAAATTGCCTGATTAGGAATGGACTGTTGCATTACATCATGTATCCATTTATAGGTTTTGGTTGAGTTTAACTGTTACAGATGGTTATAGGGTATATAATGTCATTTACATTTATGACTGACACCATTATCCAAAGAGATTTACATTTATCTCATTACACGTATGAGCAGTTGAGGGTTAATAACCCAGGCTTGGTGGTGCTGAGGTTCGAACCTGTGACCGTTTTGTTTTTAAAACGCTGCAGTGCCCTCTTTGCTTACATTTTATTTATTTATTTTTTCTGTTTTTCAGAAGATTTCCAGCACCGATCTGTCCGACGTGGCTCTTCCTCCGGCTAACCCCATCCAAGTGGTGAAAAACTCCATAAAGCTCAGACTGAGCAGGTAGAATCAGTTAGGCCTCTCCTCCGTCCTGCCTTCACAGTAGCAAGCAACAAACCGACAGTCGATCCTGTATTTGCTGACTCGCGAGAGTGCACGAGTCACGGTTCCAGAAATACCACAGCGATGTGTATCATCTACACAGTTTAAAGCTCGGCAAGACGTGCTTGATGTGACGACTTCAGCCCACTTGCGAAAGTTAAAGCGGCATGAGCGACTTTGTCACTTGCTAGTGTGAACACCACACCATCAGGGAGCCAAGACTAAGACCAAGGCTTGTGGCTTTGCTAGTGTTGTAGACTCAGCGTTGGAGAGGCTAGACCAGGGCCCCGTAGCCACACCGAGTCTCACACAGAGCGAGCTCCCTTTCACCGATCCTAGAACGCTCTCGATGTGATGTCTGACTCGATCCACCAGAGGGCGACTCTGCACTCCGGTAGACTCCCAGATGACTCGCTCTACCGTGACTCCTTGCCTCCGAGGAGCGAATAACCGAATGAATATTTTCCATGCACTCGCAACCTCATTGTGACGACTAGACGCGTCGTGTTTGTGCGAGCTTGTGTGCATCAAACTTTTTAGTTCCCACCTTCCTGTATGTCCTCTGACACATAGATGCCATGAGTATGCTTTTCATTTTTTTTATTTAATTTTTTTTTAAATATGATTCTGTATTAAGTTTATAAATATTTTATTGAGAGTTTGAGAGCCAGACCACTGCATATGAAGATTATTAAGAGATCAGGGTCAGTTAAAGTGCATTATGTTCATATTAAGTTCATAAGAACTTGCATATAGGCATGTATATGTATATATCTATCTGTAAAAAAAAAAAAAGTGGAAATATAATTTGACCAAAATAATCTCTAATCTGAGATTAAACCAGACTAAACATCTATCGAAAGCATCAAGCAGTTGCTATAACGTCACCATCAGGTCTAACTGCTATGGTATTATTATTTTGTTTTTTTCAGTTTGTTGTCTTTTATCTTGTGTAAATCTATTATGAAAATGAGGGGGGTGGGGGGGAATAAAAGTTACGCATTTATTTGCTTTGGGCCTTTTCTTTTTATGTCAGGATTTTTTTCCTATTTTTTTTTACTAATCTAAAATCAGTGATGCATATTTAAATGCATTTTGATCTAGCATTATTAGTACATAAGCCCAAACATTTTCTGTCATAAGCTCTTGGCCGTGATGAGATGGAAATCAGCGCAGTAGCATATGAAGCTTGGAATTAATGATAGTTTTCTGAAGCAGAAGGATTTAGTTGATTTGTAAGATGTGCACAGGCTTTTCTTATTCAATCTTTCGCTGATCTGTTAAGATATTTGTTTGTCTTAATTATCTTTGTAAATTGTGTGGAGACACAACAGTAATGCTGTTTATTTCACTATGTGCAAAAAAAAAACAAAACTTTTTTTTCCATCATATCTTCAGTTCGTACTTCTAATCTCACATTTGTAAAAAAAAAAAAAAAAAAAAAGCTGTTGTATTCTTTTTTTTTTTTTTTCCATAAATAAAAGTCTACAAAAATTCAAAAGAAATGATTTTGTTTAACACCTTAAAATGACACACAATGCTAAAGACTCTGAGCTTCTTAGCTTGCTCATTATGAAACGGTGAGCCCAGTCTCTTCTCTGCACATGTAGGACTGAGGGTTTTCATAGCCTACCCAAAAATAACTTTTGTCCAAAGTTTTGGATAATTTCATTAGATTTATAAGTATAAACTATTTTAAAGCTTTATTAGCAATCTGTTGTCTGTCAATGAACCTTCTTTCTTATTCTCCGCTCTGGTCTGTTCATGAGGGAAAGTTTTCAGTAGTCTTCAACAAAAGTTCCCATCCTCAATGTTGACTCCTGCTTCAATTAAGCATTTTTAAAAATATATAATTTTTTATGTTTCTTTGATATTCAATGTAAGAAGTGAAGTAGTATAAAGCGGTGCATTTTGTTGCCAGTGTTCTTTCTTTGTGCGTCTGGTTCACATCCTGTCATTTTTGCCATGCAAGACAGGAGCAAGGTTACAAACTTTAATTTTTTTTTTTTTATCCTCCTCAAAATTACTAGATCCTTTTTCAGGGGAATTAATTTGGCTGCACAGATTGGTCGATGTGCAGCAACGTTCTTAAGAAACAAAGAAATTCTCCAGGATTAATACCGAACACAAAGAAGCAGTCTGGAAATTAAAAACTGTCTTGTAGCGTCTCAATGCTAAATGACTGAAATCGAATCTAGGAGGAGGTAGCGCTCAAGATCACTGAAAAAAAATAATTTATAAATTCACTCGAATTTCCCTGTTCAATATGATTTCATAATGTTCTTAATACTTGGGGCAAATGCATGACTTCTAAAAATCCAGATATTATATTATTACAATTATAGTACAATATAATACCATCTCCTCCATAGCGCAAAATGAAATAGAGCTTTATATTGCATTTTAGATTGTCAAACTTTGTGCATGCTGCAAAAAAAAAAAAAGATCTAATTGGATAAGGAAACTGTCTCAATTAATTCTGGAAAAAAAGCACGATGATTTTCCATCTGCAGCTTCAGAGACAGATTTCTTTCTGAATGCCTTTTCTTAAAAAAAAAAAAAAACGGATTGGGTTGTTGCTAAGTAACGCCTCTTTTTACATCCTACTTGACTGGTTTCTTAAAATGTTATGGTTTAGATGTGATTGTACTCTGCCACTCTTGTTTTTTTTTTTTTTTTACGGATTAAATTATTCCATGGTCTTTGTTTTTTCTTTACCATTCAACTGCCCAGTTTCTGAGAGTTGGTCCCCAGTTGTAGCCTGAGATTGATTCATCACTAGTGGGATCTGGTCCATGTTAAAGTGCATCTGCTTTAAGACTTTATATGTTCATTCTGAGATGCTTTTCTACGGATCTAAAGAGTGGCTATTAAAGTTGACAATTTTTGAATCAGTCTATCCAATCTCCCCTGACCTCTCAGCAGCAAGGCGTTTCTGCCAAAATTTCAAAAACAAAAGGAAGCCGGATTGTTTTGTGTCCCGGCCATAACCGATTAAATCACTCGGCGAGGGTCATAGTTAGACTTTAAAACTCTATAACTGATCTCTACCTTCATAATCACTCTACTTCAAAAGTTGCTCTAAAACTCAAAGCAAGTATCACCTTGCCTCTTGCCTCTTTTCTTTATACCAGTTTTTTTTTTTTTTGTTCTCTACGCCTGTTGTCATGGATGTCTTTGTATACTGGCAGCCGAGAAACAGGTGATAAAAGAGTAACCTTCACATTAACGAACGAGCCGGCACTAAACTATTGGTGTGTTCAAAGAGAGATGCCATGTTCCCGAAAATGAAAGGGTTGTCTCTTTCCTCATGCTGATCAAAAAATGTGGCGCGTCTAAAAACACATCACGCCTGTTGATAGACTGAAGCTGCTAATGAGAGAAAAGGGTGTGGGAAGAAAAAGTGATTGCTGCATCGACAGTTTTGCTTAAGGCCCGTATTCACAAAGCTTCTTAGAGTTCTCTCAAAGAGCTATTATCTTGGCCTAAAACGTACCTAGCTGGGAGTCTTAGACTAAAAGTCATTTAGGAAATGTTGGATGATGTTGAAAATGTGTCTACTTTTGAAGCAACCAATTTCCACAGCTACTATATTTAAGTTCTTGCATTTATTGATCATATTGATTTTATTACTTGTGAGCTATTTCAGATTGACTCACCTTTTACCAATTTACATGATTGCAGGACGGTCCATTTTAGTTGCACTTTTGGATGGTATGTAGCCAACAATCCAAGAGAGATGGAAGAAAGTCTAACAAGAAGAAAACCAAATTGGACAGATGAGCAGTGTTTACTTTTAGTGTTTGGAGAATATTTCTTATATTTACCTTAGGAGCTGTTTTTAGGGCTAAGATATTTTGTGAATTATTTTTATTTTTTACTAAGATTTAGTCCTAAATTTAAGAGGAAATTCTAAGAAAATGACATAATTCTAAGAATGTTCTTAGAATTTCATCACTAGGAACAACTTTTAGGCTTAAGAAGCTTTGTGAATACGGGCCTAGGACTTTACAGCGTGACTTGCAAATTATTCTGTTTGCCCTCCAACATTCAAACGATCAAATCTTGATTGGATTGTGGGTAATGTTGCTGCTTCACTGTGACTGCAGGAAACTGGATTTGATCCTGAGCTCGGTTGAGATCACTGGGTTTTGGTTTGGTTAATTCAGGAAATATGTGATTAAACCATGTTGGATGTATGAAAACAAGTTGTGAAATCTGAACTCAGAAGTGTGTAAGGATTCGCCTATTCAGCCACAAGCGCATTAGTGAGGTCATGCAATAAGGTGAGGACTCTGTACAGGAAGCTCGAGTTCTTTGACTTCATGGTCATACCATGTCTTCATGGTGCTCACTTGAACCAGAGTACAAAGGGGTACTGTCATGGTGGAACAGGGTTAGACCTCTTAGTTCCAGTCAAAGGATATTGGAAATACTACAGCATGCACAACTTCTTCCTCTAATGTGTATTTTCAATTTTGTGGCAACAGTTCAGGAACAATTATATATGGTTCACACATAACTCAAAGACTTAACTATTAATCCATCCCTAAGGCTACGTTCACATTACAAGCCACATCGCTCAATTCCAAATTTTTTGGTCAAATCAGATTCACAGTCATAATTTCAGACTTATACTGTATCTGACGATAATGTTAACATGATGTTTGTCCTCCAAAACGACCCAGCTTATCCACATCGATGTGTCCGGTTCCTTGGCCAAAAAGTCACGTGAATCCCGATCTGTCAGTTCTCATTATGGTCACATATCGAATACGTATCGATCTAGAACCATATACAAAAGTGACTTGAATCCGATCTGGAAAAAAGAGATTTGTGCATTCAGACAGCCCTAATAAAAATCTAATCTGTGTCACACTGTGGGGGGAAAAAATGTTAGAATTGAGCCACTAATTCATGTATTGGCCTTTAAAAAACGTCTACATTTAGCCCCCAAAGTGACTACTAAAGTGTTTTGAGTTTTTTTTTATATGTGCAATTGATTTCAAGTTTTAAGGTAACATTAGATTTGTGCAACAAAGCAAAAAAAAAAAAAAGGTGACCAAATACATACAAGTCATTTTCTTGTTTTTTGCTGCATCATAAAGTGATGGTTCCATCTAGCATCCTAAATAGTTAAACTATTTTGTTTGTCTCTGTGGGAAAAAAAAAAGAGAAAATAAATAAAACACTAGGTTGTCCTATCAGAAAAGACCACATAGAGAATCTAAAATGTTAAAGCCGTTACACTTTTACAGAACCTTATGACAAAATGTTGCCTTTTGGAAAACGCTTCACCTCAATGGAAAGCTAGAAACATTAACCATCCATAGAGTCTTTTAAAACGAGGTTGGACTGTAAGGAAAATGGAGTCGTGTGGATTTCATATATAACGTGCGTTCAAAACGTCCCTCCGCAGTGGCCACGTAGAGTAGGTGATGAGAAAACATATGTTCAAGGAAACTCATTATTCTTCTCACTCATGTATTTATTTATTAGATACTGGATACATCTCGCACCGTATCGTGATGTCATGTGTTCTTGTCTCTGGAAAAGCTGCTTGAAATTTTCCACAAACTAAATCCGTGTATTTATCGCCAGCTTTAAGAACCTGCTCCACTAGAGAAATGATACACTTCCATACAAAACTACACGGCTGATGTTGAGCAAAGAACTTCTCGGATATGTACAGTACAACAGACTGGTAACGCCAATGGTAACTTGGTGGTTGTGGGGCTCGAACCCGAGACCTTCCTAACCTTAGTCCAACACCTTAACCACTGAGCTTCTTCGTTACTAAAGCTAGAACTATAAAGGAAATACATAACCACTAAGAAAAGGTCCTAAATACAATCCATGGAGAAATCTAGAACAATTGAGAATTGAGGAACCTTCTCTTTCCTCAAAGTTTGATTCTAATTCTCCTATTTCACGTCATGGTCATTGTTTCTCGTACTGGAAACACGAACCAGCGACCTGTCCCGAACTGTCCGGTTCTTTTCCAGAACCTTTTTAGTACCACAACATCATCCGTCGCTGTGCGTCGCTGATCACCTCCACGCTCTGAACCCCCGTGGTCACACTCTCCCCGCTGCTCACACGGGCTAATTAATGCCTCAATATGCAAATGAGCACAGCTGCCAAACTGCTGTACGTGATTTTTCTTTTCTCGGGTCATTTGTCAGCAGTGCAATGAGGCTCCAGGCTGGATGATGAAACAGACTGAAGACATCACTGTTGTACTCTTGGATACCCGAAAGCCTTCATCGCTGAGACTCGTGACTTGGAGATTGCTCGTGTTGTGTAACAACACTGTATAACAGTCTAGACTATCAGAACTTCCTGATTTCTGTCTCAGCGCTCTGTTAGGAGGAGGATGTGGGGCTGTGAGTTGGAGACACCTCGGTGGCTCAGAACGCGCAGTCAATTAACCAGGCTCGCTACTTCAAACCAGTCGCCAATCAGTCCGGCGGCGCGTTCGGGTCACACTGAGGCACGAGACAGGAGTGTCTTGCTATTTCAAAATTTCTTTTTGTGGGTAAGAATGGTTAATAACAGTGCTTTCAGTGTCATATTTGACATGACCAGTCATTGCAGTAATTACAATCATTACCGGTCAAAGGATGTCAAGTTATCCCTCTTTAAACATAGGCCGCTCGAGAAAATCAATTATTCAATCAAGACGGACCCCCCTCCTTCAGTGCATTCAGCAGGGTGAATGAAGTTGGTTCACTTAATTTTAGGGGTCACGGTGAATGTGCCACGGCATAGCCCTTTAATTTCCGAGCCCTCGCTTTCCATTCAGCGGAATGTTGAGTTAATTGTGTCGATCAAATGAGGAAAGCCGAGTCTTTTTGTGAGCAAGTTCGCCGGGAGATCGAGCGAGTCACACTTCCTTACGTACACCTCTCCTCCCTCTCTCTCTCTCTCTCTCTCTCTCTGCTCCTCATGACCATCAGGATTGGCAGGATGTAATTTAAGTGCATAGGCACAAAGAGCAAATGTCAAGTAGACAGATTTAAATGTACCAGCTCTTGCTTCATTCAGGGTGTGTAATTAGGATCACTGCTACAAAGAGAAGAGTCAAGAGATCACAATGTGTTTTCGATGCAAGAAGAGCAAGACGAGCCATCAGGTTTGTTTGAAGAAGCATGAAGGCAGCGCAACAATAGAGAGCTCCTGCTTACATGTTGTTCTCAGGTTGAGGAAAAAAGTCGTAGTGGAAAATAACTCGAGGAGTCTTGAAGAGATGTTAATTGAAGATCCTGTAAATGGATTGAGTTGTGGATGGTTGTGTCTTATGGTTGCCAGATCATAACTTTTCAATTTGTTATGAGGTGTTTCGTCTATTTCTTATTGGTTTCCCATGAAATCGACGTCATCAATATGAGTTTGATCAAGCTGATCAAAAAGTGTCTCTCCGGCTGCTTTATTAACACGAGTTATTACTCAAATCCCCCGGCACATTTGATGTAGAATCCAACATCATGAAGTTATGTTTTCCAGAAAAATCTAATTTACATTACAGCATTTGGCAGATGCCCTTATACAGAGTGGCTTACATTTTTATCCTATTTTATATATATATATCTGAGAGTTAAGGGCTTTGCTTAAGGGTTTAACAGGGACAAATTTGTGGTCATGGGATTTGAACCTGGGACCTTCTGAACCATCATCTGATGCCTTAAGCACTGAACCACCCCTACCTTGAATTTTTTTTTCTTCTTTATTTTACATCTCAATCACATCACATGGCTATTTTTCTTCAGAAAGTGTCTGTTCTCAGGCATCCTCTGGTTCTTGCCACATCTTGATGTCCCACTTTAACCCTTATATCTGAAGCTGCACAGATCCACACTGGTAGCACAGTATAGGTCAATGACGAATAAAAACCTACTTGACATTTTGATTACTACATTGATGGATCAATGGTAGGTTTCTTGCCTGTCATGCCTGGGTTTGATTCTTGCCCAAACCCCAGCTACTGCAGTGTTGTAGGTCCCAAGCCTGGATAAAATGGGAGGGTTGCATCAGGAAGGGTATCTGGTTAAACCATCTGTGCCAAAGTTGTGTGCGAAGTGGATGGTGACGGTAGCAGCTGAAAGACTAACAAGAACATATATATTGAAGAACAGCTTATATGGAAGCCAGTGCGTTTTCTGTCTCAGCGCTAATACTGTACAGTGGAACCTTGGATTAGGAGCATAATTTGTCCAGGAAATGGGCTCGTATTTCAAAACACACGTAAACCAAATCAAAATTTCCCATAAGAAATAATGGAAACTCAAATTATTCGTTCCACAGCCCAAAAAATAAATACATAAAAATAATTAACACA
>JAQQZS010000020.1:15762067-15776122 GCA_030068045.1 Platyallabes tihoni | reverse complement strand
CTTCTTGGGGGTCCGGCCCCCAAGGAGACTGTTTGGTAAAACTCTGGCCCTCTGACAAATATAGTTGATGACCCCTGGTCTAGGATCATGGCTCTGGTGTAATGAGAAAAAGTTCTACCTTGATGGTGTCCAGGTGTGCATTAATGTAGCAGGAGATAATATACAGAAATAAAGGGTTTCCCAAAGTCCTGGTTTGATTTGAACACCCCTTGTACAGTAGATATCCTAAAAAAGTTGAAAGCCTCCTATAAAAGGAGAAGCGACATACAGTACTGTATGCTAGCTACTGACCTTCTAAGGCTAATGACTTAGCGAGCTAAAAATGCAGCTACGGTCTTTCATACAGACCTGTAGGTCAATAATTTTGGAAACAAGGCAAAAAATTACTAGAACATCAAGATTTTCCCTACATGTGTTGGTGTGAGGAAAGACAACAAGCGCAACAATGGAAGTGGAAACGTGATTAGCCTTAACGGCTAATCAAATTGCAACCATTTTGGAAAAACACCACACAGCACTGTGAGAGCTCCTGAATTCTGAGCTACCACATTTTCCACGTACGAATTAGTGAATAGTAGACGGATCTTCCTTTCCTGGGGAATATTGCCTTTTTAAACTGAGAAAAAACAAGACTATCTACAAAATTCCCACTGGAAAGAGGAAGAAAAAAAAAAAGCGACGCAAAGAACAAAAAACAAATAACATGTCAGTCCGGTGATATTTCCTGCCATACAGCATCTTATGAATATATTTATCTTGCGTCGTGTGTAAAGCTGAAAAGCCCCAACCTTCATTATTAGTAAGTGCATTTGCATGGCGATATGTCCAGACAGAAATAATGACATTGTCAGGCAGCACAAGGTTGATAATAAAAAAGACGGATCTTGCCGCCTCGCAGCCCCGCCGCCGTGATGAGACCAAGTTCAGTGATGTCGAACAAGTGAATTTTGTGCAGTGATTCAAATAAGGACATCTCGCCCTCAGTTCTGAGATGAGTTAAACAAACCAAGTAATAGAAGCGGCCTCTGTATTAATTATGCCTGAGAGCACTGAGAGTCTGGGAAGTCTTGGGTGTTGATGCGAGTGTGTATGTGTGTGTGTGAGTGTGATAGTGGTGGGGAGGTGTTGCACTTCACAGCCACTGCCCTTCTGATGGTAGTTTTGGGAGGGGGGGGGGGTGGTGGGCGGATAAGAAATTGATTGATGGATCGCTATTTGCATGTAACTAAAAGAAAGAATTCCAGATGCGTGCATGTAAAACGGGAAAGGCAGTGATTTATTTTGCCTTAAAGAACATCCTGCTGTAGGTAGGTAGCAAACAATGCAAACAACGCCCCTCGTGGTTATTCCGAGTTGGCCTTACGAAGACGAAAACTTTTACGCCTTTGCGTCTTGTTAGATTTGTGCCCTAGGAGTGTTTTTTTTATTTATTTATTTTTTTTTTACAGTACGTACTGTAACTTTGTGTGCCACCCTTGACGCCCTCTTTAGTAGTAGGACTTTAATATGAATATGATTTTCCTTTTTGAAATGAATTCCACTCATTATTATATTCGCAAATCTCTTCGCTTTGTAGAGAAATAAGATTTGAAGTGTTTTCTTTTTTCTTTTGATGCAATCAGACTCGACCTTCCAGTGTGACAGAAGACAGAAGATGGCAAACAACTTGACGAAGATGCGTGATGCCTGCGCAGTATTGATCTATCCAGGCGGAGACTTTGTCCCTGGGCGATTCAATGAGCTGTATCTACATAAGTGGTCTGGTTAGGTGTGCTCAACACACACCCGGACACACACACACACACACACACACACACACACTCCATATGGGATATATGGTTTTAAAGGACATGCCAGGCGCTTCTTTCCCACCTCCACCTCCATCACAACCTCAAATCCATTTGAATATGGAATCCTGATTCATGACCTTATTTGGTCTGTCTTCTGTATGCAAATCCAGGAGGCCTCATTGGGCGTATGCATAATCAGATTCTCAGGGTCGTCCCTCGCAAGTGTCACCGCCCCTTGGCCTGTTTTTTTCCTCCTCTTCTCTTCCTCCTCTTCCTCCCCACGTCGACTGCTTAACAGTTCCCGCTCCGAGTGTATGGGCTTTATTACCGTCGTGCTAATTATGGATTTATTCTCTCTCTCTCTCTCTGTATGTGTGTGTGTGTTTAATAATTGCCTGCTCTCGGGGCATTCAATTGTCGGGCCTCATGGGAATGAAATTGATTTTTAAAACATTAACCGATTGCTTTGAGTGCCCAGATCTGAAAGGATTTGAATAATTGGTATGCGTGTTATCTTTATGAGGTGATTGTAAGGGGGTATATTTGGAGGGCAACTCTTAATGCAGTCAGGTGAAAAAGGGAGATGAGCTGCGTAGCTATTTTTTTTTCTCCCTCTCGCAGGTTTTTTTCAGGTTAAATCAAAAAGAAAATCTCAGTGCCTTGCTAAAACATGGTACCGTACAGTAATACAGTGCCTTTGTTTCTGGGGTCGCTTTACACCCCTTTCCGTCTGCCACGGTGTGTGTGTGTGTGTGTGTGTCTGGGGGGGGTCTCTGTTGTTGTTGTTGTTGTTTTTGGATATGATGGTTTCGTTGTGTGAGTGTTTTCATTATGTGTCGCTTTTGGTGATGGTTAGGAAATGCGCTCTGGTTCCTCTGCTGGTCTACTCTCACTTTTAACAGTTATGAAACAACACAAGTTAGACTAATTCCATTTCTCGTACATGACCTCGTCATTCTTCGCAAAGATTTGCCACGAATAGTTCTTGTACTTTCATGATGAAATCGTTACGGGCGGCTCATGGAGGATTGTGCATCAATAGATGATAATATTTAAAAACAAGTTGCAATTTAAGGAAATGCCGAGCTTGACGGACATTTTAAACAAATTCACAGGATATTTCAAATAGATTTCAATTTCATTTGATTTGCATTCTTGCGTAATAACCTTCAGGTGAGTGTTACTGTATACACCAATCAGCCATAACATTAGGACAGCTAAGTACAGTAGTTCCACTTTTTTGCCACCAAAACCAAAACAGTGAAGCACTGTGTGTTCTGATACCGTTCTATAATATCCATCTTTTCAGCATTAACTGTTTCAGCAGTTTGATCTACACTAGCGCTTCTACTGGATCGGACTACATGGGCCAGACTTTACCTCCCCCCGCCCATGTGCATCAGAGAGCCTTGGCCCCCCATGTCCCTATCGCCAGTTCACCAGTGTTCCTTCTTTTGGTTTTATTTTGGTTTGTCCTGACCACTGCACCCTGAGAACATCCCACAAGATCCGTTCGTCTAGACGTCTCAGTCTGGCCCTTATCAAAATCAGTCAAATCCTTACGCTGGCCCATTTTTTCTACTTCAAACACATCAACTTTTTACAACATTTACGGCATTTGGCAGATGCCCTTATCCAGAGTGACTTACATTTTATCTCATTGCACATCTGAGCAGTTGAGGGTTAAGGGCTCGAGGGCTCAAGGGCCCAACAGTGGCAATTTGTTGTGGCTTTAAACCTGGACCTTGTGATCACTAGTCCAACACCTTAAAGAGAAAATTTCCAAAAAAGGTTTAAACGCTTATTATCCAGAAGCTCCGCTGCAAACAATGAGGATTGATTAGTGTTAATATCGCGTTATAAGAGTGAGGAGAGAAAGCGTATAATCATCTCCATTTCCCTTGAGTGAAAGAGGTTAAACACTGCTGGAGGATGCGATGGAGAACATTCCTCTCGCGGCATTAATATCCGAGATGACGACTCCAGCTCTCCTGAACGCTGGAACTGATGGATGATTTTTACTCTTCTAGGAGAATACGCTTGAGGAAACTAATAAACCTCCTTTGATACTCTTGTACAAGTTAAAACCCATCGCCTTTATTTAATTCCACATGCCTAGCAGTAAGATTTAATAATGAATCAATGAAACAGAAAGCCTATTGTGGGATGCAGTAAGGAATTAATTTTTTTCTTTCTTTGTTGCCGCGGAGAAACATGCGGCTCCGTTACGGATCAAAGTGTTTTTATGCGGCCGCCGTCCGCTAACTGCGACGCTCATGACAAAAACTAACGCGGGACAATTTCACCGCCTGCATTTATCAGGCGTAGTGTGTCAGGTATTTAAAATATTAAACGTCTGAATAGCCAGCACCAGGGGAATCTACCGCATCAATATTTAACATTACTTTATGCATGTGTGCTGAATTGTCCAATTTCATTAGGGTCATTTGTCAGGCCTCAGGCTGCGCTGAGCTCTGGAGATTAGCAGGCCGGAGGTGTCCACTCGCTCACACCTTCTCTCTCTCGCTCGCTCACACCTTCTCTCACTCTCTCTCTCTCTCTTGCTCACATCTTCTCTCTCTCATTTTCTGTTTCTCTCTCTCTCACTCTCTCTCACACCTTCTCTCTCACTCTCTCAGTCGCTCACACCTTCTCTCTCTCACACCTTCCCTCATGCTCATTTTCCACTCTCCTTGCTCACTCAGTCGCTCATATCTTCTCACTCTCTCTCTCTCTCTCTCTCTCTCTCTCTCACTCAGTCGCTCACATCTCTCTCTCTCTCTCTCTCTCTCTCACTCTCACTTTCTCTCTCTCACACCTTCTCTCATGCTCACTCTCCACTCTCCCTTGCTCACTCAGTCGCTCCCACTTTCTTTCTAACTCTCTCTCGCTCACCCCCTCTCTCGCTTTCTCTCACACTCTTCCGATCTCCCAGTCACTCACACCTTCTCTTTCACTTACTCACTCTCTCACTCACTCTCTCACTCAAACATTCTATCTCGCTCCATCACTCTTACCTCCTTTCTTGCTCACTCGCTCACAAGATCTCTTTCGCTCACCTCACTCACAGCTCTCAACTCACTCACACCATCTCTCTCCATCTTTCTGTCACTCACAGATTGTCTCTTGATCACGCCCCTCTCACTCCCTCACTCAACACCTCTCTCGATCACTCACAGCTCCTCTCAGTCATTCAAACCTCTCTTGGTCACTCACCCCATCTCTCTCTCGCTCAGACCTCCTCCCTCAGCCTCTCTCTCACACAATCTCACTCACACCACTTACACACTCCTTTATCTCTCTCTCACACGCACAGTCACACTCTCACTCTGTCAGTTCAGAAGAACTTTATGGGCATAAATGTTACCAACAAAAAAAATTTTGTTATCAAAGCAATTATAAAACATTGATTGTAAATAACTGATCTGAATTTGTAAACATATTAAATATGAAAGAATAACACAGTAAAAGCAAAAATAACAACAACAAAAATAATACAGTGGAACCTTGGATTACGAGCATAATTCGTTCCGGAAGTGGGCTCGTATTCCAAAACACTCGTAAACCAAATTTAATTTCCCCATAAGAAATAATGGAAATTCAAATTATTCGTTCCACAGCCCCCAAAAATAGAGAGAGTGTGTGTGTGTGTGTGTGTGTGTGAGAGAGAGAGAACCAGCGCGGTGTCAAATTACACGTGCGCACACACATAACACACACTCTGCAGCGCAAGAGAAAGAAAAACACACACACACACACACAGATTTTGATTATACCAGTAAGAGACGAGCACTAAGACCCAGCAGGGGAGACGATGACCCGCAGCACAAGAGAGAGAAAAACCGTTGGCTCAGTAGTGATCACGTGACACTCGGCGTCAAATCAAGAAGCGTGATACATGATACTCGGTGCTCGTAAGCCAAGACAATGCTCGTTTTCCAAGTCAAAATGTATTAAAAATCTTTGCTCGTCTTGCGGAACACTCGCAAACCGCGTTACTTGTAATCCGAGGTTTTACTGTATTAGCAACAATCAGGTAACTGTCTGAACAATGTTAAATTCTAGTTAATTAGGGTTAGGGACGTTCAGGGTGTGTGTGCACATTGTGTCTCTCATTCACATCCCTGCTCACTTCTTTTCACCCACTCATTCATACACCTCCTCCCTCTCTCTCTCTTCAGTCACTCACTATCTCACTCATTCACTCCCCCTAATGCACTCATTTTCACTTCCTCCCTCATACCTGCCTTGCTCACTTGCTAACTCACTCCCTGTCTCGAATGTCTTGTTTTCAGACTCACTCACACACACTATTTCGTTTCTTTCGCTCACGTCACTTAACCCACCGTCGCTTGCTCACACCCACTCATTCTCACTTCCTTCCACAAACTCATAACCTCCCTCTCGCTCTCTAACGTATTTTCTTACTAGCTCACCGATTCACATTCTCTCTCTCTCTCTCTCTCTCTCTCTCTCTCTCTCACTCACTCATTCACAAACTCACTGGGGTGCTCGGTCGTGTTCTCATGCAGTTTTGTAGTTGCATTCTCGCTTCCTCACTCCATCACACACTAGCTCTCTCTACTCACTCACATCAGTGTCACACACTTATCCGCTTCCTCCCTCCCTCCCTCCCTTCCTCCCTCCCTCACTCAGCCTTAGTTACTCATTTACTTTATTTACTTATTTGCTCAGCACTAACTCACTCAATAGCGCCCACTTGCTTATTCGATCGCCTACTCACTCCCTCACTCAGAGTGAAAGTTCACACCGCAGTCCCCTTTTTCCCCGAAAAACTGCATAAAGCATAATTATAGATTAGTCACATTCGTACGGTATACAGCACCTTTGTAGTTATGTTGAGGGGACGAGCAGCACTACTGTACTGTAGGTGATGGTTCCTTTCACCGAAACAGACGTCTGCAGCTAGACTTTTTTTTTCTATAGACATTATACAGTAGTTGATTCTAACATACATTTGTATTTATCTGTTCGGTTTATTCATTCGGCACTTTACAAGTGAAGCTCCAAGGATACCGCTATGACAAGAGCGAGAGCTTCGCATTCGTAAGCGCTACACGACTCTTTATACTGTATATTATATTTCAATGCCATGAGCTGCGAGGTAAGTGAACTATGCAGTAAATGAGAGGAAGGCCAAAGCTGCACTAACTTTGAATATCATCATACAATGCAGTCACTTACTGTATGCAACTTAATCTTGCAACTTGTAAATTCTGTCCCTTGACTTCATCCGTCATGTTCCTTCACTCTTCTCTCATTCATCCCCTCAATTGTTCACCCCCTTAACCAATCACTTTCTCACTAACTTGCTCACACACTCCAACAGTAACTGGTTTCTCCTGGTCAGATTCGCAGTGAGTCGCAAAGCAGAAACGATCCCAGCTGTACGTTCATGCTGTGAATCTTGTATTTTGCTCTTGACCACCGTAACCTCGGTCTCTGAATAAATACGCTTTAGTATATTTCTAATATATTCAAATCTTCAAAACTTAAAAGATTTAATACCATTGCCTTTGGATTACGCAGCTCAGTGGTGTAGTGTTTAGCACTGTCGCCTTGCACCTCCAGGGTCCGGGTTCGATTCCCGTCTCTGTGTGCATGGAGTTTGCATGTTCTCCCCGTGTTTGATGGGTTTCCTCCAGGTACTCCGGTTTCCTCCCACAGTGCAAAGACATGTAGATTAGGCTAATTAGCGTTTCCAAATTGCCCGTAGTGTGTGAATGAGTGTGTGAGTAAGTGTATGGCTGCGTTCCATTCCCAAGTGTACTTCACAGGGTGCTCCCTACTCCCTGCTCCGTTTGCAGGAAATGTCAGTGAAGGGAACTTCCCTCGACAAAACTCCATCGTTCAGAACGCCCTGCGAAGTCACCAGCACAGCCTCCATGTGTTACCATGGTAACACAAGCACCTCGGATACCTGTTGCTGTACGAACATTAAATATTGAATATTTATTGAAACAAAAACCGATACTATTATAAAACATACTATTGAAATGTGTAAACGTTGTAAATAAATTATTGATTATTAATAATAATTGGATTAAAGATGTACAGAGATTTTTTTTCAGACTACTAAATCATATACTCAACTCTTGAGTTTGTAATTATTTGATCTCTTGATCAAATTATAATGTATATTTTTGTGTCCTTTTAACGTGATGTCGTCCTCGATAATAATGATAATAAATATAATATAATTATTTAATATATAATAAATCCTTTTTCAAGCTCCATTTTTTGAGCTCCAATTTTCCACGCTCCAGCGAGACGCAATTCAATTCAATGAATTTTTTTTTTTGTTGTATTTTTCATTCCCTTTTCCAGTGAAGTGAAGACCTGTTGTTCACTCGTTCCCTACACTGTGTGCAGTTCCCTTTGAACTAAACATTTCCACTCCCTGCAGTGTGGAATCACATAAAACACGTCTGAACACCCTGCAGAGTGTACTTCGCAGTGTACTTCAGGCCGTTTGGAACGCACCTCTTGTGTGTGTGCCCTGTGATGGATTTGCACCCTGTCCAGGGTGTACCCCGCCTCGTGCCCAAAGCCTCCTG
The DNA here is from genome assembly GCA_030068045.1 of Platyallabes tihoni. Lineage (NCBI taxonomy): Eukaryota > Metazoa > Chordata > Actinopteri > Siluriformes > Clariidae > Platyallabes > Platyallabes tihoni. The sequence continues at coordinate 15,767,754 of JAQQZS010000020.1, read as the reverse complement.
GGATAGGCTCCAGGCCCCCGCGACCCTAAATACAGGATAAAGCGGTTTAGAAGATGAGTGAGTGAGTGAGTGAGTACCGTTGGCTTTGATTTCAGCACACAATGTGGTGGACGGTTCATTATTCTTCAACCTCCCAGAAACACGTTTTCACAATTTGAGTCCAGGAATATGTTCGTACGATAAGGGGGAAAAAGCTCCATAGATGTGTTAACCTGGTCATTCAATACATTCAGGTCTTCAGCTTATTTTATTTATTTTTTATTGCCCCATAACGTTGCTGAGTCTAGACCTGAGCGACTGAAGCAACCCCAGATCATAACACTGTCTCCAGAGGCTTGTACAGTGGACGCATGATCGCTTCATGCGCTTCCCTTCTTACACTTCTAGGGTCAGTCTGGACTCATCAAGTCACATGATTTTTTTTCCATCGCTCCAAAATCCAATTTTTATCCTCCCTAACAAATTTAAGTCTATTTTCTGATGAGTCTCACTAACAAGTGGTTTACAAATGACGAAACACCTGTTTAATCCCAAATCCTGTGAGTTCTCGTCTCTTTCTGTGTGAATGAAAATCCTACTTTCACTATGGGTTTTATTGATGATTTTTTTTTTTTACCATGAAACTTCACCAAGTGATCTCTATTCATGATTTTTTTTTCCCGACCACATTTTACCACAAAGCTGACGATTCTGCAGGTTTAATATGTGACCTTGACCTTTTTAAATTGGAAACTTTTTTTTTTTTGGTCAGGTAGTGTACATAAAATATGCTCATCTGATTTAAACATACCATATTTCTAAATAACTGTATTATAGTACACTTTTCATAAATATGTTTATGAAATTTAAGTAAGAATTTTCCCTTGAAGTTAAAATTCAGTCATTTATTTGACCTTTGATTTGATGTTTCTTGGTGGTCTATTACACAGTCATCGTGTAGGAGATAAACTTTCTGCATTGACTGGTTGCATTCTCCAAAAGTGGCCTTCAAGCGTTATCAGGAATTGTCATGAAACAGTTAATGTCAGCAACAGAGACACCAAAAACCATGACCTTTATTGTCAAAGTACTGTAGTTTCTGTTTTTAAGATGTTTCTTGCTAGCTAGAATAGCAGATGGCACAAGAACGACACTATACATCATCAGTCCCTGCACATCACATGACCCCCTTCATCACACACATGTACCCCTATATGTTGCTCGCTCTTGTTTTCTGTCTGCATTTCATAATTAGGCTGCTCATCTACGTATTGCATATGTTTTGTTCGTGTCTTATTTAAAAACAAATTCCTTATACTGTGAGCCATCTCCCATTCCTGACACGGAGTTCGTACCTGTGGCCGCCCCCTCAGCTTGAACCGCTCCAAATTACTGTAGGTGACGTCCTTGAATAACATTGATTACAATGACGCCTGTCAAGGAGAAGAAAGAGGGTTGGCAGGAAGTGAACAGTCAGGTGACATGAGTGAGATCTGTGTGACTTTGACAAGGACAAATTGTGATGGTTGGAAGATTTGGTCAGAGCATCTCCGAAATGGCATGACGGCTTCCTGCATCTGGGATTGTGTGACCCCCCCCCCGGCCAAAGCCGAAAGCTCCTAAAAAGGGCACGTGAGCATTGGAAATTGACCAGTAGAAGAAGGTGGTCTGGTCTGATTATTCACACTCTCTTTTACATCGTGTGGATGGTCAGGTGCCTGTGCATCACTTACTTGGGGAAGAGATGGCTCTTGGATGGACTATGTGAAGAAGGCGAGCTGGTTGAGGCAGTATGATGCTCTCGGCAACATTCTGCTGGGAAACCTTGGATCTAGGCATTCATGTGGATGTCGTTTTAACACATACAGTACTACCTGTCTAAACACTGTTGGAGACCAAATAATGACATTCATTAATGGAATCAATGTCATTTGCCGCAAAGCAACAATTGTTCAGGAATGGTTTGAGGAACATAAAGGTTTGGCTTGGATTCCAAATTCCCCAGATCTCAATCTGCTCGAGCATCTGTAGGATATACTGGACCATTAAATCTGATTCATGGAGTCCCCACCTCACAGCTTACAGGAATTAAAGGATGTGTGCTGCTAATAGTTTGGTGCCGGATACCACAGAACACCTTCAAAGGTCTAGTGGAATCAATGCATCGTTTAGTCAGAGCTGTTTTAGTAGATACGCTATATTAGGTAGACGGATTGAATAACGTGACACCAATCAGTCAAAACATTCAATGAATAATTTTAATAACAAAAATTAATTGGGTTGTGAAGATCGTTTGAAACATACGAGCGATGGCTGGTCTGTACTCCTGATGCCTCCCGTATATGTTTACCTATTAAATATCACTCTGAACTGTCTTTGAAAAGGCTGACAGTTCTGTCCACGATATCCTTTCTCGACAAATATTCCAAGCAGCGTTTTTAAAAAAAATACAGTATGTTTGTCTGCGATGCTTTCTTCTGAGATACGTCTCATTCGACGAGCGCTTTATTTCGGGCCCGAGCACCTTCCAGGCATGACATTTTAACGGCCCTTATTCTCACGACACACATCTCCATGTTCTCCTCGTGCCAAGGTGTCATTTTCATTTCAAACCTGATTTACCAATTTGTCTCTGTAACACATACCCATTTGCATGAGCACCGTTTCTCTATATGCAAACGCGCAATGCAGAAAGGACCGGTGTCGCAGGGCTATTTTCTTGAATCTAATTTGACGCTTTTGAGAGGAAAAGGGCCTCAGAGGAACAACTGTGCCGCTTGTCCTCGCCGCGCCGTTGTGACGTCCTGATGACAAGTGTTTTTAATATGCATGGGGCAATTTCGCTATTTCGTCCACTGACGTGAGGGAAGTCAGTAATATTAAAAAACAGCCTTCTTTATGATCATTGCTCCACACTGCAGAATGGGGATCTATATAGCAGATTTAGTGCACATTATTATTTTTTTTGGTACAATTTGACAAACATTGGAAATGGATGTATATGCTTGTCTGACAATGGCTGAGAGAGAGAGAGAGAGAGAGAGAGAGAGAGGAACAGAGGAGAGTGATCGATGTGCCAGTTGTCAGCAGCGAGGATGGGCGAAGCACAGGGAGTTGGCACGTCTGCCCGATTTGGGTGTTTGTGCGCCAAATTTTTCACTCCACTGGTCCCGTCACAGCAGCGCGTCGCCCCATGCGTCCTCAGCCACGTCCTCATCCCAACACAGCCCGCTGCCACTCAGCATGAGGAGAAGGGCCTTCCATATTTCCCGAACCTGCCGCTCTGTGGGAAGAGGCTGACATCCAGAGGGCACTGCATCCTCCCTCCTTCTCGCTTCAATCTTTCCTTCTCTTAGGTCTCAGCAGCACTCTAAACATCGCCTTCCACACCCCGTCCCACCTCTGCGACTCCTTCACTTTGTTTACAGCTAATCAATCTCGTGACGCCTTTTAATCATGCGCACAGCACTAGCTGCCGCCGCGGAGAAGGTGAATCATCGGTGGATCGTTTTACTACAACGGAGGAGGAGAGCGAGGATGAAAGAGAGAGCTTTGCTCCGCCGTACGTGTAATATAAAGAGCACAGCATGTCAAATTATGTAACACAGGTAGAAGTCGAAGTATCGGCCTAGCATTTGATTGTAACATTCGGATTCAATCAAAGTATCCATAGCTCGTGTATATTTACATCCGCATCACCCGCGATGTGCGGAAATTTATGACCTCTTTAACAAAGCAGTATGTATAAAAAAGCTTGGAAATAAGCTTCCGCCCTTTTTTTTTTTATCAGGAGAGATCACCATTTCTCTTTATTTGCATTAGCTCATGATTGAATCTTGTTCCTTCCAATATTGTCAGATGAACTGATGCGACACAGTAGCTAGAAACAGCAGCCGCTAACGCTAACAAAGCGACTGTTTTCTTATACTTGCTCCTGCACTTCATTTGACTCAGAATTCTGGAAGTGCTAATGGGAAAAGGGAAATGTGATGTCACTTAATTTCAAACTTCCCAGCAAACGGAGAATGTTTAAGGAAATATTTAGCAAGTATTTTAAAAATATCCTCTGGAACTGGGGTTTGTCTCACAGCGCTATCGGAACGTCCAATATGTCCAATATGCTCAATAACAAAAGAATAAATGTATCTATGGAAATGTTAGTGTTAATATAATTATAATATAATTCAACAACAAAAACTGTTGCAGCAATGTTCAATAACTGTTAAGTGAAAACTCTCAGAATATGATAAAACATTGTTGAAATGTTCCTGAAATCATATTAATTAAAAATCCTATTAAAGTTATAGGCTCCAAAACACCCCCCCCCCCCCCCCCAAAGCCTAATTTTAAGGTCACAATTTCTTGATTCAAAGGTAATATGAATATACCCTGTTATGCCTGTAAATATGAAGGATGTTCAAGTCAACAGTATGGTGATGAGACTCTCAGCCGCTATAAAATATTTGAATGGTGCAGAAGTTTTAAAGAAGGCCGTACTTCTGTGAATGACGATCTTGTTCCTTCCAATCCCGGCCGAGGTGGTTCGGAACTCACTGCAGTCATTCATTCTCATGAACTTTCAGCAGAAGGGGAACGCCTGATCCTTGAAAATCATCAGTTACAGGAACTTGGCTAGGAATTATTACCACATCCTCTGTACGGTCCTGACCTCGCTCCAAGCCATTTCCACATGTTTGAGATATTAAAGGAGTTCCTGGGAGGCCAGCGTTTCAGACATGAAGCATGCAGTTTGATCATGGCTCTGGGGTACTCAGAAAACCTTGATGGTATCCAAGCGCTAGTGAAACATTGGGATAAGTGCATTAGTGTACCAGGGGATTATATAGAGAGAAATAAATGTGTTCTGTTATCCTGCGCAAACAAAAATCCCTTATACAGAAATAAGTTTTTTTCTTGGTTAGCAAATAGAACAATATGGCTTTAAGGTTCTGTAATAACTCAGTACATATACATATCCATATCCAGGAGTGGATATCACAACCGAGTGGTGCGATTGATACTCGGTCCGATTTGCATTCTTTGCAGACGGGGAAATGAATCTGTTTTCAGATGAGGCAAACTCAGCCATTTTCTTTGTTCATACATCATCTTTTAAAGCTCTCCGTGTCAGGTAACACAGTATACAGCATATACTCCAAATGACATAGGGGTGAAAACTTCCAGGGCAACAAGCATCTTGGTCAAGCTTACTGAAATCGAGGCAATAAAGTCTGTCTGCAGATTGACCAGAGAAGCCTGTCATTGGGTTTATGAACAGAAAAATGTGCGTCATTAATATAAAATGAGCTGGACATTCTTGTATTTTTTAAAGTAGTCTTGAGGAATAGTTATCCAGGCTTCCTGAAGGACTTTTTTTATCTTTCATTTTCAGTCTTGCCCTGTAGCAGTGTCAGAGGGGTTTTTTATTCGCTAAGCCACACAATGACCTGTGAACCATTAAAGTTTGAAAAAAACAACATCATCTAACTTAAGGCATTAACCAGTGAGAAACAGGTGCAGATGATACTCAGACCAGTGATTAGTTTACTGGTGAAGCTGAATGTTAAGTGGTTGGAACAGACGAGAGGGGAAATGAGGCTGCTGCTGAAGTTGTTACATAAATAACCAGTTTTTAAATTATATATATATATATATATATATACACACACACACACACACACACACACACACAGATGTGTTTTTGCCAT
>JAQQZS010000020.1:15745093-15757282 GCA_030068045.1 Platyallabes tihoni | reverse complement strand
ACTTAAATAATTCTTTTGATTGTGTAAAGCTGCTTTGAGGCAATGTCAATTGCTAAAAGCGCTATACAAATAAAATTTAATTGAATTGAATTGAAGTACACAGATGTTCATTTTCTGAAGACTTTTGATTGACGCTTACATTCCAACCAATCAGAGAAGGATTAAGAGTCAGGATTGAGAGCACACGGCTGTCGATTGATATGAGAACAAACTTCAATGGAAGCAAAAAGAAAGAACAAAATTTGATTTAGACATAAGAATTCATACCAGAAAGTTGAGAGAGAAAAGACTTCCCAAACGCGTGTGTTTTATCAACAGATTCTGTTGTGAATTTGTTATTTATTTTAACGATTCATACTCTTTAGCCTTTGTGCTTGTAAATCATTACAGAATTTTCACTTGCACTTTTAGTGCGACTGTAACAGCAGTTGGCTAAACTTAGGATGTGACTTTGTTCTTACTTTCAGTTATATTAATCAGACAAATGACAGTTATACTGCTACTTGCAGAGGCGAGGCAGGCAACCGCTCGAGGCCCCAGGCTACGAATGCGACCCTGAAGGCTCACAAACTTGCAAGTTATCAGATTATTCATAAAATAATGCTGGTTGAAGAGCCCCCCTGCAATTGTTTTTGCCTAGGGCCCCAACAAACTCTAGAATCGCCAATGGCTACTTAATAAATATGACAAATACTGGCCATTTGGGGTTCTAACATAGCAACTTCCTATTATCATATCTCATCAGCTACACAGATTTGATCAGGTCAATTCTCAAAAGTTTTCCTATTGTACCTTTAAGGCTGCACTCTGATTGGCTCTCAGCACACCTACTGTATTTTCTGGCTTGCAGCACAAGCGGAACATTGAACACTGCAACAAAAATTATGGTCACACTACCAGCCTGAAGAGACTTCCATTTTTTTTCACTAATGTGACATAGATGAGTCATTTTCATACAGTATGTGGCCCTAGATCAGATACTCATCTGATACGTGGTGATGTGACTTGATACAGTATGCATAGGGCACTTGTTGATGTTAGTCATCACAGACCTCAACAAATACAGTCAACTAACTGCTTGCTCACCTCCAGAGCAAATCCCCAAGCAGATTTTTTTACAACAATCACATTCGTTGTATGAAATTAATCAGTTGTCACACAAACTCATGATTTGTTTTTGTTTTTTGAGGATTTTCCAGACTTTCTCCTTAATTTTGTCGTATTCCAACATCAAGGCTACTACTACCAGACTAGGAGGGTTAAAGACTATCATGTCCTTCCTTCGAACCATGTGATGCCTTTTTGAAAACACCATTGGCTATGACTAGGACCTAATGCTAATAGGAACTATGGTAAAGACTACAGGGTTAATAACTATAGTAGACACACCAGTGACACAACTAATCAAATAGACCAGACGCCAGACAAAGACTCAACTCAAACAAAGGCTACAGTATATATAAACAGGCTAATCAGACTAAACAAGATGCAGGTGAATACAAATACGACAGGGCTGTGGTGAAGTGCATGATGGGAAATGGTGTCTGGATCCAAAATCAACAAGTCTTCCTGAAACACACACACACAAAAAAACCCCAACAAATACAGTAGGATCATGACATTTTGTTTTTGACAAAACACTTTATTACAAAGATGACTTACAAGACAACATGTTGCCGCTCCTTCAAACTTATATGCATATAAAAAGGGAAGTAATTTTGAATGTGTCACTGTTTCCTATAAATACTAACATCACACTACCTCATAGATTTAAAATGAAGTTTTCTCAACTGCTTCGTTGCTTTAAATATTCGGTTGGTTTGCCGTAGAAGACACATGATGGTTATCTTCAGATTTTTACATAATATTTTATCCACTTACTGTGCTGTGAAAAAGTGTTTGCTCACTTCCTGATTGTGATGTTTTTTTTTTTTTTTGCATATTTTTCACACTGAAATGATTCAGATCATTAAACAAATGTTAATACTACACAAAGATAAAGATTATTAATTTTTTTTATTTATCCAGGTTTTTTTTGTTTAATAATTTGTTTGATGATCTGAATCATTTGTGTGAAAAATATGCTTACACCAATTTTAGCTTACACCAATTTTTGTATAAATACTGTATTCATAAAGAAATACGAATAATTTTAAATTATAATCGTTTAAAGTTTGCAACATTAAATTTTTAGGGAAGCAAGATTGGTCACTTCAGAAGTAGCTTCTCTGTCATAGACATTTTCAGTATTATATGTATAACATGAAAAAAAAAAATCAGCAACAATACTGTGTTTTGGCCGAGTACACATTTTAACATACGAAACTATAAACATATTGATGTTAAAATTATAGCCATAGTTAACAAACTCTTTGCTGAAGTTTAAAATTCAGGTTTAAAAACTTTTTTTTTCACAAGCAGTTTTATTTACATAAAGACCATGTTAAAAAATTAAACAAATATGATCTTTTGCAGTTTTTATTACGGCAGTACGGTTTTGCATGTGCTAGACCTCCATGTAAACACATGTAAATTAGGCCCTGAAAACATCACATCAAAGCAAAACGCAATTACCGCTTCATCTGAGTAACAAATCAGGAGTTTCTCCACCAACTAGATCAACTGTCTGCTTTTTGTGTGGGTCAGTTTATCAGGAACATGACTTGTAGGTGTTTTCCACTCATTCAAGACACTTTGTCAATTCTTCTGAGTGTTAGGGTTGAATTCGCTCCTGCTTTATGACACCTCAATCAAAATGAACTACTAAAGTAACTCAATGTGGAGTATTTAATGTCTTTTAATTGTGGAATTAGAAAGCGTTAAGTCCAACTCTCATAAGTCCGAGTCTCATAAGCTCAAATCATCTCAGGTCCAATTCATGCCATGTGGACTGTAATTTTCATACTTGTTCATTCATTTTTGTCTATTGTACAGCAAGTAGGCAGAACTAGTGGTGTTTTAAATATGCTTAAAAAAAAAAAAAAGTTCAAGTGACTTGTCTTAACTTGAATGTTCTTTTCTTTCATTCCATCAATTTGCCAATGATTACATTTTTAATTAATTAAAGAATAAAATAGGACTTTTTTATTCATTGCAATTTACATTTGATGTTATTAGAAATGCTCACAGGTTCATGTTTATCATTTAAGTTATAGCAGCTATTTAAAGCCTTCATTACATTGTAAGGCTTTTTTTCCCCTCTCTCTTTCATAATCTCTCGTTTTAATAGCAATGAGAATAACCAAACTATACTCATTCACTCATCGCCTATACCGCTTTATTCTGTATACAGGGTCGCGGGGGCCTGGACCCTATCCCAGGAGACTTGGGGCACGTGGCGGGATACTTCACAGGCCTCACACTTACATACATGGGCAATATTGGAACACCAGTTAGCATAATCTGCATGTCTTTGGACTGTGTGAGGAAACCGGAGTACCTGGAGAAAACCCACCAAGCACGGGGAGAACATGCAAACTTCATGCACACAGGCGCCAAGGCAGAAATCGAACCTCAAACCTGGAGGTGCAAGGCAACAGAACTAACTACTACGTCAACGTTCTACTCACCAAACAACAATTTTATTTATTTATTTTTTTTACTATTTGATTTTGGAACCCATGGATCATACTGTATACAGTCTTTTTAACACTTAATGCTTCTTATGTCCCGATCCATGCTTAATTTTTTGTAAATATGCCTACACATTTATATTTTTATCAGATAAAACGAAAAAACAATTCCTGAATACAATTTCATGTCCTGTTATGTAGTGTCTGTAACCTTTTTGAATTAAAATCTTTCAATGATCTTAATTGTCATTAAGATGAAACTTGGCCAATTTAGGACAATTTCAGTATCAATATCCATAAAGAAATATGAATAATTTGCATTTTAAATGATTATTATTTGAAGCGAGACAGTATAATGCTGAAAAATGGCCATTTTTGAAACTGCTGAAGTTAGCAACTTGAAAGTTTCAGGGAAAATTTATTGGTCACCTCCTGACTTCAGAAATACCTTCTTTGGCACACACATTTTCTGTATTATAACATTAAAACAATTATTTCATTAAAATCAGCACCAATACTGTGTTATGGCTGTAGATCATGTGCATAGTCCATGTTGTTTCATAGAATTTTAACTTGCTACATACTGTATCATATCCTAGTACATATCCTAGCCATTAATGTGAGTAAATTATACTAGGTTTTATTTTATTTTTTCTTTTCTAACACAATATAAAGTATTTTCATGGCATTACACTGAATACTGTAGGTAGTAAGAGTTGGCGAGCTCAACTTGATCGGCTACTTGGGATTCAACAGTGAAACTTATTCGTGGAGGTCTCAATGTTTTCTTATTCATTTCAGGCCAAAATATTTAATCTCATTTTTGTGCAGCTAATTTGGCTAACTAGCTTTTGTCATTATCTAGCCAGTTAGGTTCCTCTTATAATCTCCGATCTAAACGGAATTAACCCTTAAAACCCAAGCGACAAAGATCTTAAACGGAAGTCATGCAGGTGTGTGTTTGGGTGGTGGCGGGGTGGGAGAGCCGGGGGGCATGTTGTGTCAGACATCAAAATGTGAATTTGGGGTTTCGGATATGTAAGATAGAACCAAAGTGATCATTATATTTTAAAAGGAGTAAATTATACTGCTCCTGGAATATGTGAATGACATCACAAAAATGCAGAACTCACAAAAGGCACATATTATTATTATTATTATTGGTCACAGAGACATCTGAAAACAACCATAAAACACACGATCATATGAATTTGTGCTATTTTTATGTCTATGTGACCCATTCTTAAATGTTTTACAGTCATGTTTGTGTAGTTGGTTAAAATGAAATGAAATTCAGTACATCGTAATGCCTACTGTAGGTTGTAAGATAAGATAATAAAAGATAAGTTAAAACTTTATTTCTCACTCACTCACTATACCGCTTTATCCTATGTACAGGGTCACGGCAGTGGGACTGGATTCTATCCCAAGAGACTTATGGCACAAGGCAGGTGCAACGTGGACAGGGTGCCGATCCAACACAAAGCGCACATGTACACACACACACTCTGCAATTTGTGAACACTAGTTATTCTGATCTGTATGTCTTTAGACTGTGCGAGGAAACCGGAGTACCCAGAGGAAACCCTCCAAGCACGGGGAGAACATGCAAACTCCATGCACACAGAGGCAGGAATCGAACCCAGACCCTGCAGGTATAAGGCGACAGTGCTAAGCACTACGCCACTGTGCCGCCTTAAAACTTTATTAATCTTGAAATTAATTAAAATTTATATTAATCCTGAGCCCTACAAAACTAAATATTGAAAAAAAAAATTCTCTTGGTTTTATGGGTTACGTTTTAACAATAGAAATACGGATGGCCAATAAAAACGTTTAGACATGAATCGATTTAAGACAAAAAATCAGTTTGTGAAGTTTGTCCCGCTATTATTATTTAAAGTTGGTTTAATATTCTTCCTTCTGTGACATAAGAAACGTTTCAAACTGGGCAAAAGTCATTGCTTTTCGATAGGGGATGGTGGATTTGGCCTGACATCACAAGGAAATTACCAGGGTGAAAAATATCTCTAAGGTCTGTGCGCCTTCATTGGTAGTAAAATGAAGCCCTTAGTACATAAACAGATAATCTGAAAATACTGAGAATATTCGCCTTGAAACCACCTTCTCAACGGTAACACCTCACTCCTCGTAATGACACGTAATCAGATTACTCCTGAGACCAGAACCGCGCGGAAGTTCTCAAAGCATCTTGTTCTGAGGAGCACCTGGGTGTCTAACCGCACGCGCAGCTCTGACGGCCTCAGGAGGGGCTGCCGAGAGTTAGAGTTAAACGCTGAGCTGAGATCAGCGGCAGGGCTTCCGCCACAGTGTGTAAGAGCGGGGTTCGAGTGCGAGGAGGCGATTCTGCATCAGCGACAGGGGCTGTGGTTACAAGAGCGCTGCAGGGAACGGTGACACGGCGCAGCTTTAACCTCATACAGGAAGGGAGCTTTACTTTATCTACACAGCCGCCTGCACTCGCACCCGCACGGCCAGAGCGGGGGTGTGACACCTGCCACACACACACACACACAGAAATACATATACCCAAAGATAGAGAGAAACAGCAACAGAAAAAAAAAGGAACAGAAAAGAAAGAAATTAGCAACATGTGCAGCAAGTGTTGTGTAGGTTGAAGGCAATTGACACAAATAGCTGCATGAGGAAACACTATTGAATGAAAGACTATTTAAATTTATAGTATATAAAAGAAATGTGCGAATTGCATAAAACTAAACCATATAACTCTTTGGCATTTAAGTGAGAAAGAATGAAAAACTGTTAACAAGCATAATTGATAAGAAATATAGATATTAAAAAAACAATAAAGAAAGAAAAGTAGGATATTTCTGAAATAAAAAGAAAAGACAATAAAGCGTTTGCCGCACTCCACAGACTTTGCAAAGCTTCAGCTGTTGAGTTTCATGCCTTCTCACTTTCTAAAGTCTCCTACACCAAACTAAACACTCTGACACCATCATTAAAATAACCTCGCGCTAATTTTCCGACGTGTTTGAAACACTAGAGGCAGGAAGCTGCAGTCTCGTACATCAGAGGAGCTAAGTATCCATTTGAGAATTCGTCGAATTTGTCACGCCTAATCACTCACTGCAGATATGACTAGATCAGCAATACGGACTGCTCATGCGGTCTGTGTCTCTTGGCATGCTTATTTGTAAGCAAACACAAAAAAGGCGAGCTTTGGACTCCGTGCTCCTTGTCCCTTCTCGTGTGCAGGGCTGCGAGTACTGAGCGTGGCTCGGGTTGAGCCGTGTGATCTAGGTGCCAGACCACATCTGACGAGCTCCGCGTAGGCCGAGAGATGCCTCTCTCCATCTCTCCCTCTTCCTCTCTTCCTTCAGATCCCATCGATTCGGCTGCCATAAGTCATATGTGCCGTGATGAGCTGTGTTCTGAGAAAGCACATGTGGAACGAGTGACGAGGTTTAACATGACCGCCCTTAACGAGGGGCGAGGACGAAGATGAAAACACGGGACGAAAAACAAACGTTTGACTATTAGCCCTCTGCGCTAATACGTGTCAGATGTGTGGGAGAGAAGGGTGTTGATGTGTGAAGGGCTTCAGATTGGACCTGAGTGACTCTGAAAGGAGAGATCTCACAGCTTAAACACGAAATGTTGGCGGATTGGAACTTTCTGTAAATGTGAAATCGTGTGTAACCGTGCAAACACGGTCGAAGGTTTATACCATACTTGTAAAGTGAACGTTCCATAACAGGAAATGTAATATAAGCTGTTTAAGGCGTGATGTATTGTTCAATAAAATGGAAATTGTAATTACTGGCAAATTGCTAGAATACATGAAGGAGAATAAAACACCTTGGGACATGCTGTTACTTAAAAATAATCAACCTCAGTCAAAAGTGATAAGACTCACTTTTTTTATATAGGAAATAAAGGAAAAATGGATATGCATTTGCAAAAAAAAAAAAAAAATGAAGGGGCGTTTCAAGTAAATGCTTGCCAACCCTGAAACGACCGACGAATGTCTGGCATGGGCGGGTCTGCATTTTTCACTTCATCACGATAAACTCCAGTGCATGGAAATGAGATTTTCATGTGTTCACGTAAAGTGAACTCAAATATAATGTGCTAAGACATTCAAAAAACACCCGTTCAATATACAGTATGAATGAACGAGTGTCGATGTGAGTGTTCAATATGTTAATAAGACAAAAAACACTTTTCGGGCATGCTGCAAATATCTAGTATAAAACTAAGTTATCATATTAAGATTTCTTTTTTATTTTCACAAAGGTATAATTCTGATAAACACTCCCATTATTAACCCTTATACACTGATCAGCCACAGCAGTAAAACCACTATCAAATGAACTCAATAACATTGATTATCAATTATATACCTATCAGTTGTGACTTGGGCACCCAAGACTCATTTATACCTGTGAGGACCAAAGGCCAGCCTGTTCAATCCAAGGAAAAGCCAATGTAGCACAAATTGCACATAAATGCTGGCTATGAAGAAAGGTATCAGAACACCCAGTGCATCACAGCTTGCTGCATATGTAATTTAGCAGGCAAAGTATTGGTATTAATGAGGTAGACAAGCCCGATCCATGAAGGCCCTCCCAACCCACAACACCCAAAGGATGCGCTGCTTACGTCCCAGTACCAGACACCATAGCACACCCCAAACCCACAGAGGTCTTGTCGAGCCAGAGCCACCCTGGAGGCTACTCTGGAGAGGGGAACATACTGTAATGTACACCCAAATTGGGCTTAATGTTTTAGGTTTTAATGTTATGGCTGATCGGTGTATAATGTAGTAAATAAGACAATTTTGTCTTCAAGTGCTTAAAAAGGACTAGTGTGTATTTAATACAAGCACCCTTTCAGGCTACAGTAGATCACACTTCAGTACTTCCATTAGCATCGACTCCATCCTGTATCTTGCCCTTTTAGATAAATAGATGCCTAACTGCGTATTCATTCATGTTAAACATGCAAAATGAAGAAGACAGGATGTTTTGCCCATTTGAAGGATGCAATCCTCCGTAGACCTTGTTGGTAATGTATTTGCAGGTGTTATCAAGTTTTACACGCACAAACCTTTCGCAAATCAGGAGATTAGTGTGTTTCTTGTATTCTTTTTTCATTATCATATGCAAATGGTATATACTTAGAATATTGCTAATGAAAAACATGCTTTAAAATCTAGTTATGGATTTATTCATATTTATTAATTACCTAGTTTGGGTCAGGGCTGCAAGGATCTGGAGAATATCAAAAACAAGAATCTACACTCTGTCTGAGAAGCCAAGCCAACTCTTTGGGATTTGAGACCAACTTACAGTAAATTCTCATTCTCGTAAGTCTCTTTGGATAAGGGCATCTCCAAATGCCATAAATGTTATTGAAAACATAAAAAAAAAAAATGGAGAATATGCAAAACTCTGCACACACAGCTTAGACTCAAGTAACCAGTAACACCCACTTTTCGCCTCCAACCTTTCGGGTACACTTTGATCAACTTTTGAATCCTCTCACTTGAGAGGAAACTGAGAGGGTTGTGGCAACACTTTTGGCTTTTCACGGCATATTTTTGTTGCCTTTGCCTCGTTTTGGCAAAGGTCTTTGAGGATTGAATAAAAACAAAATAGAGGTTCGTTTCGATTTTTCTTTCCTTCAAAAACCAGCAGTGAGGCAACTGTTTGTCCTCAAGCATAGTTTGGCTGAGGGCTGGACAATGGGACGAATTGAATCAAGCTGAAAACAAAGAATCCTTGATTTAAAAAGAATTGAATAAAAGATGAGCATGATGCGCAGTGAAACACATGAAAAGAAAAGAGAAATCCCAAAAAGGGGACAATGAACAATAGAAGACAGGACACCATACCCAAGTGCTTGTGTACCACAGACCTAGGCCACTCATAATGTGTACTTTTGTACAGTTCTAGAGCCAGGAGTGTGTTCATAGTGGGAACGTTACAGCAGTGAGTTGTAGCGCACTATAAAGTACTGCTGAGAAATAAGTGCCTGTTCCTGTGAAGGACGGTTAAATGATACGAGGCACCATGTGGTTATCTGTCATTCCTGTTTATTGCAGTAGTGTTTTTTTGATATGGAGCCACTTTGCAGACGTGCAGTCCAAAGCTAGAGATGGCGTTAAAGATGGGACTCAGAAGTGTCAACAAAATAAACCAGACCATGCTGAAGTAATTATGGGTAAACTCTCATTGGCCTGCCGTGCTGATTTATCACGTCTTGGCCTTGTTTCTTTGAGGCCGCCGGTGCTGTCCTTCGCTCCACGGTGTGAGAGCTCGAAAGGACTCGTCCCTTGGCGGAACTCCTTTGAACGCTAAGTCCCCTTATTTGAGCCGAGTGGATTCAGATGGCTTGGCTGCAGCTCAAAGGCACATGGTGCACTAGGTCAATGCATTACTTCAATATTTGAGAGGCGCTGATGCTCTCAAGTGTGGTGCCGTTCAATCACCCAGCGAAAAAAAGCTCTGAACTCCGGGTCAAGGCCTCGGAGCTGGAAGAGAACAGGACCACAAGTTGTCCTGTTGAGTCTGCATTAGCCCTAAAAAGTCTTCAGCTGGATTTGAACCAAGACACGCTGTAAATTGGTATCATCTGTTACACTAGGGAATCCCAACTCTTCTTTCTTCCTTTTCTTTTTTCAACCAAATTGCTGTAAGATGCAACTTTCCACTTAGGTTAGCAAACACATCATGTCCCACGGTAAGCTCTGTCAAATTTCAATACAGCCTATTCTTTTAAGGAGATTATAAACCGAGGAGAAAGCAAACAATCAAACAGCTGCAAAGCTTGAAAAGTGCTGGGAGTAATCTATCTTCTGTCGTTATTTTGCCAAGCCGGTTGTATTGCCGTGTTTACGGACACGAACACATATTTGTTTGCTTAGCTGATTGCCCCTTAAAAACATTGGCTAGCTTTTTCGAATTCTACTTTCCTTAAAAAAATAAAATAAAAATGACTTGATTGCATGCATATTATATTTCATATAATCTAAAGTATTATCCAGATGGGATAACATTTCTGGACAGTATGTCAGTTAAGCAATACCACAGGGCATTGGTAGTAGTAATAATAATGATAATCATAAGGATAAGCTATTTACATAAATCACAGGAATGTGCCCATGGTCATCACACCAAATGTGCCATTTACATTTTAATATGTACAAACTGATTGCTTTGACCTTTATAAATATTTGTTGTACGATTTGTGGCTGCGCTCAAGTTCTAGTTGTGCTTGAAGGTTACATGACCAAAACAAGAATGAAGACTACACCCATGCTTCAGCCCATTTCGCTCATTCTGTTAAACTATTTCAGCAATTTTATTATTCTGAATTATATCCTTGGCTAACTTGCTTTTAGTTTGGTTTCGGAAAGACAATAGAAAGGCATGCTTTCTGGTGTGTCTCCATACCAAAGGAAAAGCAAACCTACTTTCCTACAGGATATTGTACAGTCTTTACCAAAATCTGTTAAGGTCTTTTATTTCACACACACACACAAACACACACACAATCCTTTTGGCTCTGAAACATTTCAACTCTGGTTAAGGAAGGTAAAAAGTACTTGACACCCTGAGTTGCATTCAGCTTGTGTAACTGGTTGTTGTTTTGCATTTCTTTATCGGCGTAGTGGCATGACTACACCTCCTAGCTTCAACGGTATTTTTCATAGCCCTAAAGTTGTGTAATATAAACATAACAAAGCACCCAGAGGTTAATTTGCTTTAATAATGACCAATTAATGTGGCTCAGTGAGCAGGACAAGCAAACTATTCTGACTTATACCTCTGGACTTTTCACTGTACGACTGGACCTTTTACACTCTCAGTTTCTCAGACCACACACACACAAACACACACACATATAAATGCACGACTGTAAATGTAGCCCTCTGTCTCTTATCCAAATTGGGGATCTGTCCTCAGATGCATATCTGTGATTTTACAGCCTAATCCAAATTTCGCCCGCGCTCCTCTCTCGTCTGGTGAGCACATGTGTCTGTGTGTGTTTTGATAAGTATAATCTCAAGCACATCAGCTTGATTGGGAGGTCTGGTGGCCATTGGCTAAACCAAAATATATTCAGGGGAAAAATAAACAACAAGTCTGTAAGTTTGTTTCACTGAAACGTCTAAGGTCTAGATTCAATATTCAAGATTCAAATAACTTTATTAATCCCAGAGGGAAATTGCTTATGCTTGGTTACAGGTGCTCACAGTTGTTATCTAAGGAAAGGTAATAAAGGTAATAAATAATAATAATAATCTCCAACAAAGTCTCAGCTATACTGTCCTATTTAAAGGAATAGCGCAATAGTTATCTATCTAAATTACACAGTAAGTTAGAATAAGTAAGTTAACGGCAACCATTAAGTTAGCTAGTTGTAAATACTAGTTAGAAATCTGTAACTACAGTATATGATTGCATTTAATATTGAGTTAACTAGATGTAAACATTGAGTTAGATACCTGTAAACATTAAGCTAGATAACTGTAAACATTGAGTTAGTAGCTGTAAACATTAAGCTAGATAACTGTAAACATTGAGTTAGTAGCTGTAAACATTAAGCTAGATAACTGTAAACATTG
>JAQQZS010000020.1:15718966-15740838 GCA_030068045.1 Platyallabes tihoni | reverse complement strand
AGAACATGGTTGTTGTTCAATAATAAAATTATTCCTCAAAAATACAACTTGCCTAATAATTCTGCACTCCCTGTATAATAATAATAATGATCTTGAATTATTATCGGGAGCTTTAAAACATTTGATTAATTTGTTAATGAATAAAATATACTGTATAATAATATAAATAAAAAATACAAGTATTTATAGTTTGATAGAAATCTAATTATTATATCCCAGCACTTCCTTCAGCCCTTGGCAAAACTTCATACATTTTTTTTCTCTACATGTGGATGGTTTGTCCCACCAGGAAGCATTAGTTTCAAATGTAGATTAGTCTGTACCCTAGCTTCATTTTTGGATTAAATCTGGACAGACCATTGCTTTGATCGAAGAATCCATTGGTGAATTTAACAAATCCACCACAAAGTCATGGACGGGAATCTCCACTGTTATTAAGCTTTATTTCTAATTGATAAAAATGACTCATAAATATGATGTGCTTACAGTAGATTTTCGTGAGTCTATGATCTTCCAGTTTTTTTTTTTTTATCTCTGAATTTAACTCAATTGTACGATTTGTTTTAATGGTTTTGAGAAATTTGTAATTAAAATATAATGTAAAAACTATATGGAAATGAGATGATAATTTTGAAGCAGCTTAATCACCATTACAAAGGCAGCTCCACAGGTGAGTCACATTAAGGTTAATGCTAATTAGCAGTATGTAAGCTATACAAAAAAAAAAAATAAACACATACTTGTGCTTTTCTCCACCGTTTCCAAAGCAATATGTTGCAACTACCTAAGTTACCTAAGAGTAAAAAGGAAGAGTTTAACATTAGTTGGAATAGTTTTAAAAAATCATGAGAGTACAAGCTAAAAACTAATTTTCCCTCTGAATCAGTCAAGAGTAACTGTAGTTGCATGTCTCAATATCAAATTTGACATGATTGCATAATATTTCCCACTGCTATAAAGTATTATGCTTGTTCAATAGTTGAGGCAAAGGGGCAACTACTTGGTAATGTCATGTTTTATGATCTTTGTTCGTATTAATTACTGCAGAAGTGCCTTCTTTCTACTTCATTTACATATGATTAAATGATGACTATATGATCCGAACACAATTCATTTTTTTTTAAACTTAATAGGAATTTCTCATATAATTTCTCATTATATTTCTCAGCCACCTACATTCTACACTATCTAGCCGAAAGAAAAAAAGTCACACACTTTAAGATTCTATTTAGTCACCTTTAGTTTTAATTACAGCACACAATGTGGTGGCCAGATCCTGTGTGAAAATTACAACCCCAGATGATAACACTGCCTCCAGAGGCTTGTACAGTGGACACTATGCATGATCGCTTCATGCGCTTCCCTTCTTACCCTGACACGCCCATCACTCTGGAATAGGGTCAATCTGGACAGCATATGCTTTTTTCCATTGCTCAAAAAAACAATCTTTATCATGCCTAGCAAATTCGTGCCGTTTCCGGTTAGTCTCAATAACAAGTGGTTCTCTTGTGACCACGCAGCTGTTTAGTCCTGTGAGTTCTCATCAGACCATGAGTGCTCTTACTTTCACTATTAAACATAGCTGTTTTTTTTTTAATGTCTTTACCATACATCTTCTCCAAATCTTTTTGTGATATCTGTCCATCATTTTTTTTTCTGACCATTACTTCAATAAACTTGACACTATCCTGGCAGGTTTTAATAATGTGTTAAAAGATTCTTGATTCAGTTCCAGTAATCTTAAATCGCCTTAGTTGTTTTCTTTGCTTGATACAGCACAATAATTTGACCCCCACTGAAATGGCCACTTTTTTTTGACCTGACAGTGTGTGATGATACTCGAATGATACTTTGGTTGTCAGCTGCAGTTTCAGTTGTAGCCTTATGTGACTATTTAGAAGTAAAAGTAGATTGTAGCATATCAGCATGTGCTTGTGGGATACTGTCCAGCCATGTGACCGAATATGAAACTGCCGTGTGTGTGTGTGCGTGTGTGCGTGTGTATGTCGGGTATGGTGTTTATGAGATGTTGGGGAGATGTTTATCTTGCACAGACAGTAAAAGAAACAACAAACAATGTGTACATAAATCTATTTTAAAAAATACAATATAAAATTAAAGTTAGAGTAAAAAAAGAGGTTCACTATTATTTCAAGTATTTACATACATTTTATGGAATTGAATCATACTGTTTGTATGTTTATTATTTAAAACGTGCTGTTTTAATTAAAAATAGATTTAAAGTATGGGTCGAATTATGGGTTTCTGTATCCATCCTGAAATGTACTGGATATATCATATTCATTGTATATATTGTCTTGGGATTCTGAGATTATGCCATAGCTAACAGCATATAGTGTGAAAGTGGTCGAAAGCGATGGCAGGTGGTAATAGAAGCTTTTACAATTTGCATATCATGCATATTCATAAATTCTTATACTCTGATGTTTTTTGGGTTGTCAAGACAAGGTATTTTATAGCACTTTTTTAAAGCTTTGAAATTGCATGTTCATACAGTATGTACTAAATAATTTATCTCCATAGAAATTGTATAGGTTTGTAAAGTTTGTGATTGGGTGGTGCTGGATATTTTCTCTGATGATGCTCTGTCAGGTCACTAATGCAGGAATTTTCCATTGCTGCATGTTTTGAAGGCTTACTGCCCTCTGTCTGGTTAAGGTTGAGTTTCAGACTCTCAAACGTTCCACCATTTAGCCCAGTGGTTTTGTGAGCCATATGTTATGTTAAGTGCCATCTACTCAGCCTAAAGGAATTTGATTGAATTTGAGTAGTTAATCTTTGGTTCACTTCATAAGTCCTCCTATTACTGTAGTTGGCTATCACCTCATCAATAAAGACAAGTTCCACTAGTAGGCATGCATGCCCAGGCCAGTATGTTTCACTGATGATGTGTACACTTTGGCTCAACAGTTTGTTTTTCTTTACACTTTTCATCTTTCATTCACTAGTCTGCAGATCAGTCTGTCTCATCCATCTTTAAGAACTTGGGTATTTCATAATCCCATCTTTCTGCTATGTACAGTATGTCTAGCAGTGAGTTGTATGTTATCTCAACCGTCCGATGTCATGTTGATGTCTTTATGCCTACATCCTGTTCTACCATGTTATGTACTTAACCCTCACTAGTGTATTTTGCTTCTTAACAATGTACAGTACCATGTCTAATTTTTATCCAAAGGATAGTCTGCTTTAACGGCCCTAATACTAGTTTGGTTCTTACAGTGAGAAACACACAAAACACACATTCAAGGATCTCATCTATCTATTATGTACATGTAATAAATCTGTAAAGGTGGCATGTTTGTACATTGAAGATATTTGCAAAAGAATTATTTGGGGAGATGTAAAATGAGTAATAGAACACATCAGGATGATTTTGTTTGTGCATGAATCATGTAAAAACTACTGAATGAATTTTAATGGGGTTTTCACAGATGTATTTGGCCAAGCTTGAGGTAACATATAGGCTTAATTTTATCGCAATCGGCACACGAGAAGCGAAGATCTTCTACTTTTTAAGTACTTTTTTTTAAGTACTACTTTTTAAATTTAAGTGGAAAATGCCCTTATATGATAAAAAAAAATCAATCTTGAAAAAAAACATTAGTTCATCTCAAAATTCAACAGCTGGAACTGTAAATTTTTAAAAATACGCGCTTATGAGTGTGCAATTGAAATATACTTATACTTTTACGCAATCTCACAACTTCACTCCGCGCACTTGACGGTAACACATACAATTTTTTCATTCATTCCAAAATTCAACAGATGGCGCTGTACATTATTTTAAAATGCGCTTATGAATATGCAATTAAATTCCACAGAAATTTGGGCACAGTCAAAAATGAAGGCTGAATTTTTGATTGACTCTAACTGTCACAAACAGCTGGTCAAGTAGCCAATTAACCAGTTATTTTAAGTTCTCTAAAAATAAAGGGAGCAAGGGATCTTGATTTGGATGCCACATGTCTGAAATGTTCCGAGTGGGTAGCCAAAAGTAGAAAAGTTCCTACTGGGTTGCCCAATATATGTAAAAATATTCTGATTGGCTCACCCAGTGTAGAAGAGTTCCCATGTGGTCACTAGGCATGGAAGAGTTCCCATTTGGTTACCCAGCATTGGAGATTTCCCATTGGGTCGCCCAACGAGGAACAGTTCCCACTGGGAGGAGAAATATGTGGAAAAGATGTGAATGGACCGCTAAAAGTAGACGAGTTACAATGTGGTCACCTAATGTAAAATATTTCTGATTGGGTAGCCACATGTAGAAAAGTTCTGTTTAGGTCACAAAATGTCAGAGTTCTGACCGAATTGACCAAAGTAGGTTTAAGTAAAAGCTGAAAATGAAAAAGCATCTGGAAAACAAAAGCTAAAGCAACTGAACTTCTGCCAATGTCCTATTACACCGTACACATGGCAAATAGTAACATTTAAACTATTACATTAAGTGGTCCCAGATGTATACCGACCTGTATGCTCACCCGTCACTCATGGTCCAAAGCACTTTGGTGTTTTTATCCTCTTCAATCTGATTTTTAAACTTCGCAGGTTTTCTACGCAACCCCTCCCTTCATCAGAGTGAACTCAGGCCCTTGGCCAGACTTACAGACAAGCATTAACAATCTGGCAGGCAGCTCATGGCCCTCATGCCAGAGCACGTTGAGAGCCAGAGCCAGGGCAGCCTATTTGCACTGTTTGAGTACGTCACTCATAATCTCCTGGCCACTATTACTGATAACTCAAAATGACAATATAATGAAGGCCACAAAATGGCATACAAGAGAGTAGCTTTGTACAATCCACTGAAATATGAGCCAAAGTACTCCAGTGGAACAAAGGATACACTGAAACACATGTGATCTCCTGATCTTTGTTATTATTATTTTTTTTTTATCTCTAAATTATGGGTACCAATTATGCCAGTGAATCATTATTTGTTGCCCTGTTCACACATTACCTAGTAGCCTACAGTGTAGACATAAGAAAATGCTTAATTAGGGACAAGTTGGCAGAAAAAAAAACATACTGGCACAGACTTATAGATTGTCTTGGATGTCTCACTGGTTCTTCCCAAAACCGCACATGTCCAATAAACAGTACAAATGCATTAGTTCTCCACAAATCGATTTTACATGGTGGAAATTCTCCTAAAAAAATCCTCTTCAGTAATCCTGAGTTGCATTGGATCTGGAACTTTTTCCTACTGTAGCAACAATAGAGGCAAGGACGGCCCGCACCATGGAGGGGACACCAGTTCAATGCAGGCCAACGTGCAAACATATGGGTAATCTACTGTAGTCAGTTACCTCCCATTTTTGTGGAGGCTGGAAGAAGCAAGAGACCACTAAGGAAATGGCACAAGGACAGTTGCTTGAGCTCAGGATCGAACCAGGGGCCCTGAAGCTGTGAGGTGGCAATGCTACCTGCTACTGTACATCATTATGATGTGCAGTTTTAAATGTAAAAAATAAATTGTGGCGGCATGGTTGTATAGTGGTTAGCCTCTGTGTGCATGGAGTTTGCATGTTCTCCCTGTGCTTGGTGGGTTTCCTCCAAGTACTCTAGTTTCCACCCACAGTTCAAAGACATGCTGGTGAGGTTAATTGGCGTTCTCAAATTGTCCATAGTGTGTGAATGAGTGTGTGAGTGCATGTAAATTTGTGTGTGGCCTGTGATGCATTGGCACCCCATCCAGGATGTACCCTGCCTCATGCCCTAAGTCTCCTGGGATAGGTTCCAGGCCCCCCGTGACCCTGTATACAGGATAAAGATGTATAAATGATGACGATGATGATTTAACAATGTGTTAACAAATTAGATTTGGAAAAAAAAGCCAATTTATATAATTGCAATCACGTACAAATGGCAATTAACAGGCTTGTCCGGTGCTGCTCTTAGTAATTTTAATGTGCATTACGTCCTAAGTAACACATCCGAAACATGCCATTTTCAAACGTGCCAGGTTTAGCTTCTGTAATTCAAATTCACAAAATCACATAATGTAGTGGAGTATCCAACATATCGGCAGGCCATTTGTTTGTGCGCTGGCAGGACGTACTCATTAATTGGCAATGTCGAAAGTTTGGTAGCATGTGCAGCCTCTTGGTCGTCTATGAAAAGCCCACAAGATGGTGAAACCACCATACATCTTACTGTATTAGCCCTTTTCAGCGCTCCCCCCTGTCACATTTGGGCATTGTTTGTGAGTAATTTAAATCACTCACCCATCCACACTTCCTTCAGGTCTCAGAGGGGAGGGTGCAGCTAAAGTGGAAATGGTGGATTAATTAGGGAGACTTCCCTCCAGGGAGGCATTAGCCAGAGCAGCCTCTGTCGAATGGGATGCATTAGCTGCTGAGCCCTCTGGCACACTGAAGCCTCAGCTCGGCCCAGGTAATTAATAAGGCCCCGGTGCAAGTGACGAAGACTTATTTGGAGCTTATGGCCTCAAACAGTCTGCAGCTGCACCGAAGAGAATTGGAATAAAGCCCCGTTCTACCTCTCCAAGTTAAATGCAGGCCTGACTCTAAAGCTTGCTTGGTTCAGTGCTATTTTCTCTGCTGGTTAATGCAGCAATGAGGCATGGACGTATGCTGATATTAGAATTAGTGTTTAAGTGACTCCTCTGGAGTGCTGAGCCTGAACTGTACCCCGAAGGAGAATATACTCTGGGATATTAATCCCATTAATAGTACAGAATGAATTGGTTAGCTAGTTCTTCACTTAGCAGATTGAAAGAACTCATAGCCACAGCCTGTTCTCTGATTCGTCCTCAGCGCCACCATCATGGGGATTGGGTGGGGGTGCAGCTGTGGGATTTGATTACAATATGTTGGTTAAAAAAAATGCAGATTTGCTCCCAGGCCCACGGCAAATCCAGCTGTCCTGAAAGTGTCTTCGTCAGGTGACGATTTTTTAAATTTTAATTTAGTTTTTAAAAAAGGACACATGCACCTTAGATCAGAGATTCACAAACACCTGGCTGTGGATATGTACAGTACGTAGGCAGTGGGTAGTGAATGAGTCTTTTTCATACTGGGACTGATCATTTCATGGGCCAATCATGGAAGTGAAGACTGCAATTTAATAAATTATTTAAAAACAGTTATGGTTACAATTATGGCTTGACACTGTTCAAGAATATTCCAATAAAATCTTGCCGGAATTCTATTGAGACTGTTCAGAGACATGTCTCCATCTATCATCTAAAAATAGACCTGTGGGTAAACAATCTTACTGCATTGTGTTTACCATTTTCATATTTAGCTTATTGGATGTTAATTTGCTTCTTTTTTTTTTTGTTGTCTAAATCTAATAAAAGTTTTGTCTAATCCCATGCCATCCTCTTATTGGTGGCTTTCAGACCAGCATTGTAGCACCTGAAACATTCTGAGACTGTAATCATAAATGTATGACGCCAATTAAATTGGACGCCAGTCTGCACATGACATCACGTAAAGAATTGGAACAACTTTGGACAGGGCTGTAAAGTTCTAATGTTGACTAACAGGCTAGTTTGTAAGCAATAAGTGGCATTTAATTAAAAAAAAATAGTGAGGCAAAACCCCCAGTAGGATGCTACTTGGTCATTAGCACTATGGAACATCTGGGGTGGAGAGTTCGAGTCCTGCTGCTGGTCCGTTTGAACGTTGGCGGTTTGCATGTTCCCCCATTGTGCTTGGTGGTTTTCCTCCAGGTACTCCGGTTTTCTTACACAAATTGCCCATGTGGGCGTGTGTGCTCTGCGACGGGTTGCCACACTGTCCAGGGTGTACCCCGAAGGATAAGTAGTATAGAGAATGAATGAATGGATGAATGAATGAATGAATGAATGAGAGGAATTTTTTATTTTCTTTTTTCACCCCACAAACTTTTATTCACATCCGGTCAGCTGGAGGATTTCACAACAGTATTTTTTAAATGAAGCCCATTCTAGCAAGCCGAGTTAATTTAAAGACCCTGGACAGAATAGCAGAACAGCCCAAACCTGCTGTGTTTGCTGAAAAACATTTCATAATGAGTTTGAGGCCTGCCTGAAAAGCTGAAAAACCTGGTGTCAATCAAATGCCGTGTATGGGACTGCAAGTTCCTCATTCCAGTGTCACAAGACAAGCGTGGAATAATAACAGGCACAACAGGTGACCTGCAACTGCACGGGTCTTCGGGAAATAAGCAGAGAATGCATGGTCAGTGTCTAGTTATGATGAAGAATAACATGTTTTATCAGAACAGCAGAAGTCCAGTTTGTTGCAGTGGGTGTAACAAGGGTTCGCTCCTCTTCAGCAAGATCATGTTTAAAAAAAAAAAAAAAAACAGACACACACATATACACACACGCATGAGAGGTGCAAGTCATCCTCCTGGGGTGTGGCAGAGGTGTAGCTGGGGGAAAGTTTTGAATCATGGTCCATGCGTCGTACACACCGAGGGGAAATAGAATACTCGCTGAGATCCCAGATACGGCTGTCAACTGTTCCCTGCTGTTTTTGTAGTGATCAAGGCTTTGTTATAAACTTGGAAAAATGCACCCAGTATGGAATCAACAGCAAATTCAATTATGCCTCTTTTTTTCCCCTCCCTCTCTCTTACTTTCTCTCTCTCTCTCTCTCTCTCTTTCTCACCATGAAGTGCTCGGAGCAAGCCGCCGAACATATGCTCAGGGAAGCCTTCTCGCGTACCCATTTGCTTTCATTTGTGTTTGTGTGGTCAAATTTAATCAAGGAAGCATCTGGGCCTGTTTAATGGGAGTAATTGTCCTTTCTGCATGCTTGTGTGTGCGAGCGCATGTGCGTGTGTGCATGTGTGCCTCCTGCATTTCGCGAAACAGCTTGAGGTCACGCTCGGTGTGCATGCATGGACAGTACTAGAGCATGTCTAGGCATCTATCTGAGAGGCTATTGTAATAGCCAACATCAAACACATTCCTCTGTGGTTTGCTAATTATGCTGCGGCTTAACTTGGCACCGGTGAGAGAGATCCTCGCCAGTGTCGATAAATCTGTCCACAAAGGCTCGTCCTAAGCGTAATAACAACCCTTGGCAACCGGACCTCCCAGAGGGACAAAATAGTCTGCTTCAGCCCTTCAACAGTCGCCTTCCTCCTTAACTCCAGGCAGCTCTTTCAGGCTTTCAGGTAAGTGTTCCTTCTCTTCTGGGAGAACCTGGCGCTGTAGCAGTACCAGACGACCACCATCCAGAACGTTCCCTGGGGCCCGAGGCTCGCCGTTAAGCCTGCTTCTTCTCCTGCTGTCCGCAGGAATGTGCAAACACTTCAGCACCAGACGCGTTACATGTTAATACCACTGAAGTATTTGTTTGCCTGTGATTTTTTTTCCCCGCTCACGACTCTGAACAATGATTTTACTTTTCTTTTCTGTTTTTTTTCCCACCCTTTGAAACATTTTTATAAACTGTCACCGCAGTTGAATAATCTGATCCACTTCCTTCCCACATATTTACCTCACCACTGGTTTTGTGAACTTTCTTGCCTTGACTGCTTTCAAGTGCAGCATCTCAGGTCTTTGTCCTAAAAAAAATAACAGAAGAAAAGATGACTTCCTTGATGCCATTTCTAGCTCTTCTTCCCCTGCCTCTGCTGCGCCTTTGGCACATTATGCATGCATTGTTTACAAGCGAGGCAACAGCCATGCATCTAATACCAGCGTGCAAGCCAGGCGTGCATACTCCTATTTTACCTACACATATTGTACCAATAATCTCCAGTGAAAGGACCTTCTGTACTTCGTCATTTGGTGCCTTTCTTCCCATCTATCCAATTCTAGCTATTCCCTGATTAGTCAGCAGATGTATCTTGGCTGATTTTATATGAGATGTGATCGTGTAGTAAGCAGGTGATGATGAATATTAATAATGGGTCCTGTTAAAGTGTCACAGTCTAATTAAAGAGCTCTTGTTACACTGATGTTTAAGTTGTCCTGCAGGGATACGAGGCAGACAAGGCCGCTGTGTCACCCCCACTGTCATGTTTAGTGTGGCCAACGATCACGGCGCCTTTCAGATCGCTAACGCCAGCCCCTCGACCTGCGCCTCTTTTGCTCTGAAGTGGCTCGGGATGGCCCTCAGCTGTGAGGCTAATAAGATATTCTTTACCTTAGCAGCTCCAGAAGATCATCCTGTAAGGAGTGAACTTCTTTTCCATCCCTTTTTTTTCCTGAATGCGACACCAACTTGTCTCCCACTGTGTAGATCAACTTTAAAATGCTTTGGGAAGGATTTCATTTCATTTGCTCATACTCCCCCGCCCATACTCACAGTCCCACTGCTCGAGCTAAACTTTGTGATTACAGGGATGCGACGCCCTCCCTCTGCGTTGCCTAAGAGAGGCTCCAGGCTCCTCTCTGCTCCTCGGCTCCTGCTTCGCCAACTCCGTCGGGAACGTGCTTCATGTCCTTAGCCTCAGATGCTATTCCCCATGGTGCTTCCCTCTCAGCACCTGCCTCGGCTCTTACCTCTCCACCCGCCCCCCCAACCACCCGCCACCTCTCTCTTCTTGTTGTGCATATGCAAAGGAAGGCGACGCAGCCTCAAACGAGCAGCGCCCCTGACAGCCTCATCAATGCCGTTGACAGAATAAGGACAAGATGATGATCTGAGGAGGGCTTGCATGGTAAGATGCAGCCTCATAGCGGATTCATCAAGCCACCTGACGTGCCTCAGTTCAGACTTGGCGTCCCATGAGAGCTTTGGCCCTTTATCTGCACGTCTCTGTGCCACCACAACGGATTTAAATTTCAAAACAGGAAACTTTCAATCGGGTAAGGATCAATGAAGATGGCGCCTTTATCATTAAGTTTACCATAAAGAGGTGGCCACACCTGACAGGAAAGGAGTAGAAGTGTACAAAGGTTTTTCTTACAGTTCCGAAACCACAGGAGTGCAGGAGGTTAAAACTAACGTCTAAAGTGACATCCAGTGAGAAAACATCCCAGAAAGAAAAAAAGATGTCAAGAACTTCAGTTGTTGTTGGGTTGCAACTTTATTACCTACTACTATTCCTTCACTCATTACCCACATATATATATAGATGATGATTAATATAATAGATGTATGATTACTGGTGTTATTTATTTGTTGTTTTGTGCTAAAATTCTAAGCAAACTTTGCTTTCCTCTTTTTTCAGGGGATGGGGTGGGCCAGCGGTTAAGACGTTGTACTGCTAAGCTGCCACTGTTGGGCCCCTGAGCGAGGGGCCCTCAACCATCAACGGCTCATATAGTGTATATAATAAGTCTGCTCTAAACATACATAAATGTGAGTCATAACCTAAATGAAACTGAAACTTACAACGGACAAGAAAACCAACAAGATGAAAAGGTTAAGTCGAAGCATAAGTACATCTACAGTTACTACACTAACTGGTTTTCGCTGTGCACTTTATGAAGAGTGGCATCTAACTGCACCGTTCCAGCCTGTGGGGTGCTGAATGTTCCTAGAGCGCGACCGAGGCTTATCTGATCATCCCTGCAGGCCAGAGTTTAGATTATCAAATGGCCCATTCATCACACCTAATCTACCAATCGACTGATTTGTATCTTCGCTCTACCTCTAAATGCTTGGTGTATGTTGAGGTACATTTATGTAAAAAATGTCTTTCCAGTGAAAGACCCGTTCTCAGACGAAAACTTAATGGAAATAAGTAACTGTACATAACTATGACGTGTATATCCTGTAAATGACAAAAAATTATAACCTAATAACCTAATTTATGTTTTTTTTTAGATTTAGGTTACTCACTACCCCTATACCAAACAATGCTAAACAAACAAACAAAAAAACCTCTAATGGCATTATCTAATAGCTTTAATTCAACATAAACGTGCTGCATTTTAGTTGCTTATTAAAGCGAACAAGCTCGCGCAACTTAATAAAGCGAGGCTGTGTTGTTGTAAGCAGGAGTGACAGTAACGGAGCTGACACAGGCACCGAGTTTCCTAATGTCCCCCTGAGGAGAGGTGCACGAGGGGAAAAACAGTGGCTCATCACAGCTGGAGCTGTGTCAAGCATCATTTGCCTTTTCACATGATTAATTTGATTTTAATATCTTAAATTGAGGGCTGATTAATTTTGATCACATGCTTAAAACAATACACACTCCATTAATTAAAAGTTTTTCGGGGACTTGTTGGTGCAAAGTTTAACCGTCGCAGCCAAGCTACGTGATTTATTGATGTGCTTTAAGCTTGCCACTGCACATGAACAACTCGCAAAATTGCCAGGTTGTTTCGGGGCACTAATTGTCAATCATTTTTGTTTTCCCTGTTCTAGAAAGCGAGAAAAAAGAAAAGTTCACCAAGGGCGCTGATCAAGGTCGGTTTCCTTCCTCTTCTTTAAGGCCTTGAGCCAAATACCTGCACAGAGAAGCATTTTTGTTTTGTTTTGTTTTGTTTGTCTTTAGACGAGAAGCCTGTCAAACTTGAAGTTAATCCCTTCTCACAGCTCGGTAAAGTGTCCAGGAATGAGATATCCGTATTTATGTATACAGTATGGCATTTCATCCTTTACTGAAGCAACTAAGCATGACCTTCCTTGGAATGTACAATAGTAGAAAGGGTGTGTAAGGGGTCCCTGGAAGTCTTCACCTTTTCTGTCCTATTGATATCACAACTCACTACTGTATTTTTCCAAATTCTGGGTAAAATGCTATATTTCTGCTAGGACTCTGGCTTTCATATCATAAAATCACTGCACAGGGATAACTGAGAACTGCGAAGCGCGCCACATTTGCCAATGATATATTATGGTGTCTGAAGTATATGGCTCGATAACAAGAATTCCCTGACTATAAATGTGGTGAAGAAACTCTTGACAGCAAAACTTTCACTGCGATGATGACTGGCCTTGAAATGTGCGAAGGAAAGAAAAAAAAAATCAGGTACTCGATTCCATAAGAACAAATGGGTGGACTGGGAAAAGTATGCCACGAAGGGCCCAAGGGCGCCGTGAACGCGGCTCCGCGACAAAGACCCCACACGCGTGGCATCTTCAGCAGGAGGGCTGATTTCCTACATCATTAATTGCTGAATAGATTGCTTGTTGAATTCTTAATGTGTCGCCAATGTGTGTTTGTCATTACCGGGTTGGCGCGGAGCAAATGGCGAAGCCTCCGCTTACATGGCCTTGATGGATCTTCAGAAAAACATGAGACAAAAGCAAAGTCTGCTGTTTGCATGTGACTCAAGGTGCTGAAATTTTTACAGCTGCTTTCATACCCCTCCTTCATTCAGCCGATTTTATACACGTATCGTATACGAACAACAACGATGGTCATATGGAAATATTTTATTTTATTGGCAATCGACCTGGAGTACTGGGACAAGCGGTGCTTAACCGGTGGACCCGTTCTAGTTTTTTACCTGTAGGAGTCGAGCGACTCGGAATTCATTTTAATACAAAAGCAGAGGGCTTTCGGTTTAATGCATATTCAGTGACTTTGCATGTTTTAAGCTCTATGCAAATATTATTGGATTTTGAAAGGATTTGATGGATTTTCTATGGATTTTCGCACACAAACGTTGGCGAAAAATAGAGCGAATATCGGTGCCTTTTGTGCAGAAGATTTGCAAGTATGATCAATTTTAATGAAACCCTCCCCCCCACCACCATAGAAGGAAGAAAGATTGGGTTTCAAACTATCATTAATCGTAGCCAAGGCATCATATGCACAGGATCCAAAGGCAAAAAAAAAAGATTTAGTTCCTTTGCACTTATTTCCCCTCATCATTTTGGTAGAAAAATACAAGCCATGTGTTATGGAGTGAATATAAAACTGCTGCGTTTTATTTTCTGCTTAAGGCGAACTCCAGCATTATGTTCGTGCCTATTTAACATTAGGGTTAATGAAACAAATAACTTTTTCTATTATTATTATTATTATTATTATTATTATTAGCACCACCACAATGCAATATCTAATACCAAAAATTCCTTTAAAATACTTCCCCCCCATATGCCCACATCTTTGTTATGGGTTTTGTGAAATCCTCCCTAACCTTGGCCGTCATCCATCTCTGCTCTGAAACACAATACCAACAAAAGCAAATCCTTGAGAGAGGTAAAAAAAAGGAAAAAAAAGAAGGGAAAGGGGGAAAAACGGGAGCCATAATGGCACGGCTCAGACGTGTGTTGTGGGCGTAGAGCAGACGGGGGTCTCTGTTCAAACACGACTCAGGGCCTGGACGACGTGTCTGCACACGGGAACGCGATGCTCCAGAGTGAAAGGTTGCCCGGGGGCCTTCTCACTCATGTCCACTAACTGACATGACTAATTTTGCTTTGTGTAAACCGTGCACATTTTCAGACACGATGAGACACCACCTCCTGCTTCATCGTTTCGTTTACGGATTTCGGCAGGAGAGAGAATTTAATACTGTACGCTTTTGTTTCCTTGTATTACAATGAAATTTTAAACAACTTTCACTAAACAGATTTGATCAGCCAAGGTGTTTAAATTCTTTAATTTTGCGACATAGCTATTAGATTAATGTTGCATGTTCGGAAATCTTATAGTCATCGTTTTACAGTCTTGGCATTAAATTATATGTCTGAATCATTACATGCTCGGCTTAAAAAAATTACTTTTTGTAATATGATGCAAATAAGATGGTGATTAAAAAAACCCTAAATAATCAAGATCTTTTCATTTTCATCAAAAATAAAAAAAAAACAAATTAGTTTATCCTACTGTGAATGCAATGATTAAAAAACAGGACTTGTGGACTGTGTACAGTTGAAATATTTTTATTTTGCGTGTTAAACACATGCAAAAAGTCACCTGATACACCCTTCATCGTGTCGGTTATCTTAGATAGTGATGTGTCATACATCCTCAAAAAAACAAACTAATCTAAGATAATGAATTCAATGTGACTTTAACTTTAGACTAAATTTAGACAATACAAGAAGACCCTTAAGTTAAAAAGTTGATTACAGATTATGATGATTTTAAATAAACTCTAAGAATCAAAGGTGTTCCACATCAGCCGAGTAACTATACAGACCTTGAAATCACAGGCTTTATTTTCTCTGCACTTCTTCGGATCTGTCTTTTTTTTTTTCAACCAGTATTGTATTTATTCTTTGTTGCATATTTTTACTTTTATCCCACAGTGCTGTTGAATTCTCCATTGGGTATTTTCAATGACACTACTTTTGACAATCATGAATTGTGTTATCATTAGTGATAGTAGTTTCAAGGCAAATCACAGGCTTATACAAATGTGCTCGCTTTATTACTTTATTGTTTCTATAATAATAACAGCTCTTTCACAAGGACATTTATTTAACATTTATGAAAGTAGTCTCTGCTGCGAGTGCTTTTGTGAGAGGAAATAAGTTTGTGGAACCACTGTAGAAGACTTCATATGATTTTGATCTTTACAGTTTCTCAGTAACATCACAACTCGCTTTTTAAAATTAATTTATATGTTAGTTTGTTTGTTTTGTCTTATTAGCCTTGTAACGGCCAAAATGTGGTATCGGTGCTAAAAAATGTCTCACCTTGGTGTGAATTTTCAGATACGGTCCTATACAGTAACAGCATTTTTCATAATACTTAATGCTTCTTACCTCCTAATCCTTCGTTGTTGTTGTTGTTTTTTTTTGTAAATATACAAACACATTTATATTTTTTATCAGATAAAAAGAAATTTGCGAAATACAGTTTCACGCCCTTTTATGTCTGTAGTGTCCAGAACTTTTTAAAAATTTTTAAATTTTTCTAATTAAAAATTCTTAAGATATTGCAACATGAATTTGACCTGGTTACGGACACTACAGATTTTTTGATTGAAAAAATACATAATTTTTTAAAGCTGCAATGCTGCAATAAGCTTACACTAATTTTAATATCAATACTCATAAAGAAATATGAATCATTTGCATTTTAAATGATTATTGTTTGGTCATTTTTGGGGCACATATGAAATAATCTCTCCAAAACGGCTGAACTTAACAACTTGAAATTTTCAGGGAAGCAAGATCGGTCACTTTCATGTTGCATAAACTTCAGAAGTAGCTTCTTTGGCCACACACATTTTCTGTATTATATGTATAACTTAAAATAAAAATAAAATCAGCACCAATACTGTGGGAAACTGCATTGGCTCATTGGTAGGTGTCTCACCTTCTATTTGGAAGGCCCGGGTTCAATTCCCACCCAATGCCCTTGAGCTGTCATGCCTTTATGGCAATATACTTCAAAATATTTTTGACTCAAAAGGAGTACAGTATATTATATGCAGAGCATCCTCAGTGTCAGTCCCAAGCCTCGACAAATGGGTGGGTTGTGGCAGGAAGATCATAATGAATAAACCCATGAATAAAAAGAAATCCTTTCATAGTAATAAATAGAGATTGAATTGCCTGCTTATAGTTGCTATAGTGTAAGTGCTAACTGGAAGTAACTTTTTTGACAGTATTAAGTGCAAACATAAATAGATAAAATGTACAGTCATTCATTAATAAATTGAACAAATGTCAGTATTGGAAACCGAAAACACTTCCGGTCATACTTTTACGGGATAACAATCAACGGTAACTCTGTTTGATTAATTTTCTATAACAGCATCCATTGTTTCTTGTTCTTACCGAACATATAAAATGAAAAAAAGCTTTGTATGTTTATTGTAAGAGATGAATTAAAGTTTTTTGTTGCGTAACCAGCCAGACAATCAGGAGGGGACCATGCTGTGATTCTAAGTATTTGCCCCGTTATCCAAAAAAAAAAAAATGTTTTAACTCACTATTGTTGTGGTTTTTTTTTTATTTATTTTTTTTTACTGAGTCTGAAAGCCACTCGTGCCATGGCAGCGTACCATGAGACGAAAATGATGGATGTGATCTGTCTTGAAAAACAGCCGCCGTTGTGTTTATCTGTCAGTGGAAAGTTAGGAAAAGTAGACGAATGAGGAATGAAGATGTTTAGACGTCTGGCATTAATGTCAAGCAGCAATGATGACACAGGAAGAGATAGAACACTAAACTAAAGCTTGTCTATATCTAGTACTATACCTTGAAAAATTACTAGAGTCTCTCCATGATTTCATGATCACATTTGTGGATTGTACTGTATGAATAAAACACTATGGGTGTGCTGCTGCAGGAAAATAATCACCAACAAGGTGGAGTTTCCCAGAATGTCTGTATTTTCCAGTAACTTGTTTTGAAGTGTTTTCCTTTTATGCCATCGATAACATTTTAATTATTTCACAAACAACACATTGTGCTTTTGATTTAGCACAAATGCCTGAAGACATTTAAATGTATTGACTTTTACAAAGCTCTGACACTGGAGATGCATTATGTAAAAGTTTATCAAATAACTGCCCATAGCAAAGAAACTCCAAGATGAGATCTAATCTCTTCTTTGTCTCCTAGACAGAAATGAGCCATCTTTGAGACTTGAATGAGACTTAGACATTTTCTGCAACCTCCCCAAGGTGTCTCAAATGTGGCTCATTACCTTTAAATCTCAGAGATAGTTCATATTTGTCTTGTGTGCGACTCACATATGCAGAAATGAGCCATCTTTGAGACTTGAATGAGATTTTAGCCGTTTTCTCAATCTTCTCAAATGTGGCTCATTACCTCTAAATCTCAGAGATGTCTCATGTGCGACTCACATATTTTTTTTTCCCCAAAGCAGTGTTTCCCACACATAAAGTATACAGTACTTGTAAACTGTGCATTTGGGTTTTCTGATATGATGCTTTTTAACATTTTTGCTTAGTCATGTGTGTATAGTTAGTCACAATGAAATAAAATTGAGTTCTTTATATTGAAGAATATATTCTACTGAAAAAATGTCACTCTATATTGCACAATCCTGACTCATATACATTACATTTATTAAAACATATTGCAAAGAATGGCTAAAAATGCTTTGCGGTTTAAGGGCTAGGGTTCTCTGACAAACAGTGCCATCTACACTAAGGAGTGTTTAGTGCTTTTTTTTTATATATATATATATACTTCATCTTACTCTTCACACGGGGAGGGGAAGGTTAGTAGGTTGGATGAAGATATGTAGATATGTAGGTTGGTAACAACTTTATTTCAAAATCTAGCTTGTTTATTTAAAATAATAATAATAATAATCCAACCACCAGTTATTTTATTATAGAGTACACCCAGGGGTCCCTAGTTAATCAACATGGCTAACCTTTTACAAATGTGTACTCCTTAATGAATTTATTGAAATTAAACTAGCAAATGGCAAACTTACTTTACATTCTGTACAAATGTCATTACCAACAAAGAATTAAAATACAATATAAAGAATATTTTTTATCGAGACGTGAACCAATGAGATAATGTTTGTGTTCAGTGATTTTTATACACTTATCATTTAAGACTAAACATATTTTTGATTATACATTTATGACTAAATGTTCAACATTTGTTATGGCCAACCCAATTAAGCCTACAGTACATGTAGATTCTAATAAAGACATCATTTCCCACCATTTCTCCCACACACGCTCCA
The DNA here is from genome assembly GCA_030068045.1 of Platyallabes tihoni. Lineage (NCBI taxonomy): Eukaryota > Metazoa > Chordata > Actinopteri > Siluriformes > Clariidae > Platyallabes > Platyallabes tihoni. Next base: position 15,722,316 of record JAQQZS010000020.1, on the reverse strand, counting down.
AGCCTGCAAATGTTTAAGTGTCCAGTGTGTTAGAGAAACGTGCAGCGCATCGTCAGGCCTCGGTATCAAGTCAGCATAAGAACACTTTATCCATCATTCATCCAGACTTTTAGGTGGCGGTAGCGCACCACCTACTTTGCCTGCAGCAGATAAAAATAAAGAAAAGACCAAGAAGACAAAGCGGATGGTGAAGGGTTTTACTTTTTCGCGCCGAATTTAAAATTAATTATTATTGACAAGGAATCAATGTCAATAATGTCAAAAAGTAAGTTAAAACCACAGAGTTTGTGGTAAAAACAAAAAACTGTGGTATACTTAGCTGAAATTTACACAGCTTATGTTTGTTTTTAAATTGTAAAAGGAATTCAAATGCTACCTGTGGGTGGTTCAGCATGTGGATTAGCATATCTAGCTAACTAACACTAGTGAGGTTGAAAGTTTTTAATGGTAAAAATCAGTCAGCTGTTACAGTATTGTTATTATTAGGCATGCCCTAAGTTAACCAGTGTGGTTTGATACTATTAAAAAAAAAGTATCTTAATATAAGTTAATGTTACTGTATGATGAGTTTTTTGAAAACCAGTAGTTTTATTATAGAGTGTTCAGTGTTTAACAGTAGTTACCAGAACATATAGCTTTAGAGACAGCGGTTAATTATATTCTATAAATAAAGACCAATATGTTTGTTTGTGGAAAGTTTATCTTGGTAATTATATAAATTTTTCCTTTAACTAGGTTCTTTTCAGAAGCATGTCACCTCAGGAGACCAAGAATGTTCCGGACCATCAGCACCACATCATCATGGTCAGGTAAGCACCAGCCCATGATCAAGCTCAAGCTCACCTCTCAACCTTCAGAAAGTTAGGAATGGAGTAGCTGAATGGTGTTTAGGTAAATCTCAAATATTTTAATATATTTTTTTTTGCTCCATTAGATACTAAGCAACTCCAGGAGTTGCAGACTTTGGACAAACTTGTTGGACATCCACCGCTACTGATGTAGCCGCTGAGAGAGAACTTTTCCTGGCATTGGCCCGTTCTTGTAGCCCTTACATACAGCAAGCAACCAATTTTCCTTTAAAAATTTTCATCTCCTTTTTGACTGATTTTTTTTCACTGGAAGATTGTCACAATGCTGTGGCCTTTGTGTAACTCCTGTATAAATCATACTTTGAGTTAAGCAGTGTGACACTTAATATCTTTGTCAGGTTTTATGACATTTTGTATCATTTAGTGTCTTGATTTGCCAAATTTTGCTGTTATATTGTGTGAATTGTAAATTTATTACACTGTATGCTGTTAATTGATTTTTTTTTTTTTTACATGTTCAATAAAACTATAATTTTTTATTTGTGTTTCATGCATCTCACTTATATCTGACTTTAATCTCATTATGGTCTTATATGTGGCTCATTTGCTTCTCCTTCAAATGCAGTTCTGTTTCTCTTGTACATCTCAGATTTCTCAAATGTTTCTCAAAAGTATGCCTCGCTTTGTGTCTCGGTTATGTCTCTTTGTTTCTCCTAAGTGGGGTTTAGGAGAAATAGAAAAGACAAAGTTGAGCTTGTAATGAGACAGCTCAATTCAGTCTCATGAGACAAGAAAATGCTCATTCTGAGCAACAAAATTTTGCTATGGGTGTCCTTAATGGTCCCATATTTTACAAGAAGTTACCACAGGCTTCAGAGCTTCCCCCAAAGTGTGTGTTAATGCTTGAGCTGCAATACCCCTCAGATAATGCTTATGTTTACACCTCAAACTCCCTCTGCTGCACTTCTCCCAACACTCTGCTTCAGTGTCTATGTAAATGAGGTATTCAGGATCCACACCCCTCCAGAAAACTGCAGAAAGCAGCAACACGCCAGAGAACGTATCCCCTCATATGAGGTCACGCTGGGGTGAAAATCCATCAATGACGTCTGTGGGCCGAAGCGAGTGGCAGCCCATCCAGTAGCTCCTTCTGGAATTTCTTTCATGATCACTAAATTATGTATCACTCACTCATCATCTGTACAGCCTATTCCTGTATACAGGGTCACAGGGGGCATGGAGCCTATCCCAGGACATTTAAGGCAAGAGGCCGGGTACAACCTGAATGGGGTGCCATCCTGTCACAGGGAACACACCTATACACTCACTCACTCACATGCTCATTCGCACACTACAGGCAATTTGGGTACGGACTGCATGTCTTTGGACTGTGGGAGGAAACCACAGGAGGAAAACCCACCAAGCACGGGGAGAACATTCAAACTCCACGCACACAGACATGAGGCGGGAATCAGACCTGGACCCTGGAGGAGCAGGGCGACAGTGTTAACCACTAGGCCAACATGTTGCCAACTAAAGTATCTATCCATCTACCTACCTAATTAATTAATTCAATAATTGGCTTGTTTAGGCAATGTTTCATCTCACTTTTTTCCCCATGCACACTGGTGACTCATCTAAACATCTAAACAGGACTGAAATTTTTAATTTTTCATTGCCTTCATTAAAAGAAACGTTCACCAAATAAATGCAATTTCCAATTGGAATTGGTGTAGTTGTTATAGGCAGTTTATCAACACCTTCTGACCAATCACACATTCAACTTCCACTTCAGCATTCTCTTTATCCTGAGTAGGGTCACAGTGGATCCAGATCCCAGGAACATGAAGATCTGGATGCAGCCTTTGCATGGTGGTATCAGCAGTGGACTTACATCTGGGGTACTTTGTCTCATGTATTAAACAATGTTTGATATTTATGCATGTTTTTGTTTAGAATCACATGTATTTTAATCTTCTAAACCTCAAGCAATATTGTATAATTCCACACATCCATTTGTGACACAGTAAATGATGTGGTCTTTTAACTAACTTCTGTGTACAGTAGAAGATCTACTGTAGCTCTTCACCAATCACGTAGCCCTTAAAGCTCAGATCATTTTAGCTATTATTTGTTTAGCTGTTTTTTAATAATAATAAAAAAAAAATAGGGCTTAGGATTATATAGACAGTATAGAGTGACATATGACATATGTTTTTTTTTTTTTGTAATTCAGTGTTTTTATTTGTTTTCAAAGTATCATATAAGTTACATCAACAAGAAAAAGTATAAAAAAAATTTTATCCCCCTCAGTCTCCCTCCAACCCTCTCCCCACCCATCGCACTTCAGGAAGTAAAGGAAAGGGGAAAAAAAAGGAAGTGTTTAAATATCCAAAATCTCTGACTGAACAGATACAGTTCTTCCACATAGATAAAATGGTAGGTTTATCATGATTTGTCCGCGTTGACCCCTCCTTGAACCACCACCTTATCGTGGTGGAGGGGTTTGCGTGTCCCAATGATCCTGGGAGCTATGTTGTC
>JAQQZS010000020.1:15698440-15718866 GCA_030068045.1 Platyallabes tihoni | reverse complement strand
ATGTCTTGTACGCATGGTTAAATAAGCCCTGTGAATGATTTTAAAATGGATAAACTGATGATTGGGGTTTGTGGATGAAATGTCTTATCCCATACTTTTTCCCATTCAATTTTAGTATTACTTGGAATCAATTCAGATAACCATGCTCTTGCTTTTGGAAAAATCTCTGCGTTATGAGTTGCAAAACAGAAGTAAAAATAAGAAACTGTCCCTTTGTTTGGCGCATTGTTAATCCATTTTACTACTGGATGGGTTTGGAGATCAGTGCGCCAAGGTACCTTACATGCCTTTAATGCTGCACGTAATTTAAAATATAGAAATAAAGTATTCTGAGAAATATTAAAACTTTTGATTACTTCTTGAAAGTCTAGGATTGATTTTTCTCCTTTTATGTCATTTAATATTAGAATACCTCTTTCTGCCCAAAACATATGTTTCTGTTTACAGGGCAGTTCTTTACTGGTGCCTCAGAGGGCAAAGGCACTGAGTTACTTACTGGAAGGTTGGCAGTTTGAGCCCTGGCCCCACCAGGTTGCTGCTGTTTGGTCCTTGAGCAAAGATCCTTAACACTATCTGCTCCAGGGGTGCTGTATCATGGCTGACCTTGCGCTCTGACCACAGTTATGCTGAGATATGCAAAGAAAGAATTTCAAAAATGTCTATGTGACAAAGGCTTAACTTACCTTTCAGTAAGGATATTTTAATATTAGAGGCCAAGTATGTTTCTCTGGATAAGAGTGTCTGTTAAATGCTGTAAAAAAAATTTTTTTAAAAAGTTGAAACGCAGCTAATGGAAATGTGGAAAAGCTTAATATTTGCTGTATCTGATGATCCATGCTCACTGCTAAAGCTGTAAGAGTCTTTGTGCTCCTTGTGCACTCTGGCTTAGATTCATTATTTTTAATGATGCTCTTTGTGACATTATTTACAGGTTTTTGAGCATGTTTAGATGATGAAGAGGTGAACGTTAACACGGGCCTCTTTCCTGTCTCTCCTTTCTTTCTTCTCTCTCTCCCTTCTCTCTCTCTCTCTCTCTCTCTCTCTCTCTCACACACACACACATATGCACACACAAGTAAAATCTATTGTCTGCTAAGTGTCTTTTTTCCCCTTCTCCATTGTGCTGTCACCCTATCTTTGGATCAAAATCCCTCGCCGGCCGAGGTTATTTACATTTTAAAATCTGCATTTTTCATATAGATCTGTCTGCCACTGGTTTTAATATCGGCGTCGTTTCCCACGACACCTTTTGTTTTATTATGCATTATGAATTTCTTCTTCTCTCTCCTTCATCTTCCCAAATCCCCGTCCCCACGCCGAGGCTTATGAGGCCAAGTGTTTTATTAGGAGGAGGGGAGATTTATCATTTCAATCTCATTTCAATAAATAAAATAATCTCTCTCCTCTTAGAAGTGACAGCCGCTAATGCTCGGACTGAAACTTGGGGGTGAGAGGGAGGGTGGTGGTGGTGCTGGTGATACTGGTGGGGGTCCACTTCACTTCATTCACTACGTCACGGGGTCACGACGGCAGGGTTCGGCTTTTCGGAACGAGCCTCTAAGAGATCTGTGGAGGATCTGAAGCGGTACAGCGATGACCTTGTCGCTGTTCTTGTTCTTTAAACGCTCCTCATTACAAGAATATGGAGACTCTTCAGAAGCGGCGACATGTCGCCGCAAAACGAATGTGCTCAGGAACAAGACCGTCCATCGGAACACCATCTTTTATTTTAATTGCTATCCCGTTTTCCCTCCTGTTTCTTCTTATTTTCTTCTATGCCCCAAACACACACACCTCCCTCCCGTCCCCGCCTTGAGCGAATAGAGAGAAAAGGAGCCGAGAGCTGACAGGAAAACAATTGCGTTTCAAATTGAAGTCCCAGCAGAGAATGTTCAGTTCCTTAACCTGACATCCGTTTTTGCACACGCCACACACACACACACACACACACACACACAAAAAGAGAAAGTAAAAAAGATGCCTGTTTAAAGAGAGGGAGAGAGAGAGAGAGAGAGAAATGAGAGGGACGGTCCTTTTTGAATATGTGTTTTTCTGTTTATCATTAGCTGACTGGGTGCTTCATCATTCTGCGAGAAATCCCTATCTGCCGAACATAAGGCTGCGAGACAGCGGGGAATCAATCTTTTGTGCTTGGGCAGATAAACACAGGACGCAATCAGAGGGGAGACGGAGGCATGAAGCCGGGCGCAGGACTCACGCCGCTGGTGATGGATGGCGGAAGTAAAAGTGTCAGGATGGCATTATGCAAATAGGGGAGGCATCCGAGCATCGCCCTGGTGATTATGGGAGATGGGGAGAGCAGCCCGTGGTCCCCCTGGCATCACTCCTGCCCGCCTTTTCTCTTTTTTCCCCTCCTCCTCCTCCTCCTCCTCCTCTACTCTTCCTTTTGGCTTTGGGTCCCCATTCTCTCTAACTCGCTGCCTGGTCGTCTCCCTGCAGGGCGTCCTGGGGTGGGGGGGGGGGGATCATGTGGAGCTCTGGATTAGAAAAACCAAACCTGCTCGGTTGAGATTCGGACCGGACTCTGGAAAGGTCAAAGGTCACCATGACATCCCGATCCTTGAACGGTGAAGAGATTAATTAATTAAATCTTTACTTTTTAAAGGTCAGCTCCACTTTTTACCTCTTACAAAAAAAAATTAAGAAAATAATAATCAAAGATGTATCCGTGTCCAGGATCCGCTTCTTCAGTTCAGCACTGGTACTGTGAGGATAATGTAAAGTCTGTCTCACATCAAATCTTTTCCAATTAGTTATTTCTCTCCTCTCGGACCGAACAAAATGTATTTCAGTTATGTCAGAATCACTTCACGCTCGTATACTGTTAACTAAAGGCTTAAAGTTTTTGTAGAAATGTATAACATTTTTAATTAATATCTAAACCACCCTCAATGGATGCATTAGCAACAACTATCCTGATTTTTATTATTTCATTAATTGAAATAATAATGAGCCTAAAAAACTCGTTCCCCTCTTACTGAGCTGCATTCAGCTAAATAGTTTAGTGTGAATTCACGCGAAAGACGAGGACAATGTTTTAAGCTTTCAAACATTTGGACTTTTAAAGCTACTTATATGAAAGGGAAATAAAAAAGGATAGAATGGAAAGGTTAGCAAACAAATAAACCAAAAAAATATATATATCCTGTATGTAAAGGATTATTATAATTTTTTATTTAGTCAGTACGTAGTGAAGGGATTATGTTTTTCATCCAAGACGGTTTCATTAAGATGCTTCGAGAATGAGTAGTCAAGTGTGTATATGTAGGATGTAAATGGAATTATAATTGTAACCTGCAGATGAACTGATTTGTCAGTGGAGTTGATCCAAACATTCAAGGTCACATCAAGGTCAAATGTCTGATTCATTCATTTATTTTTTTTTTAATGCCTTCAGTGTCTTCAGCATACACATACAGACATGTCGTAATCACTATTGTGTTCTCTGTGTTGAAAAAAAACGACGAATACGAACAAAATATTTTGGACATGTCCATCAAGAACCATTTTATTCCCAGGAGTTATACATGTGAGCCTAACCTCTTCACAATGTCCCCTTTTTTCGTAATATTGAAAACGATTTGCAACACGGTGTCACGACTGAATGAAGTCAATGCATCCAGACGTAGAAATAAGAAGTTGCAGATTGCTAAGGTTTGAGTTTTAGACAGAATAATACCCCTGACCTAATAGTCTACTCAGCATGAAGGCCATAAAGGAGCACGATAATGGAGTTTACCATAACAGGAACCGATTTGCCTTCATTATTCTGTTGGAGAGCGCATTTTCCTTGCTGCAAAACTGCAAATAATTAATGACCCCGCCGTGGATGAATATCATCATGTGTAATAGTTTGTCCATTAGCGCCGGACAACCTTTGACGGCGGAGTCCCGCTGCGCTATTTCCCAGAGACGAGCCCGAGCTGCCAATCCTGCCGTGTCTAACTTTGGCACTCTCCATAAAGCGCAGACAATACCACTCTGTTTCAGCAGATTGGATCCATTTGCATTGGACAACTCCTCTGCATATAGATTGATGGGTTTAATCAGCGAATCAGGGAGAGAGCTCACCCATCAATCATTGTCAGGCTCGCTTTTTATTCGGGGCCTGCGCTTTCCCCGACTCTGGCTCATCAACGAGAGCAGGTTCAAGATGGAAGAACCCAAGATGAAAACTGAAGCCAGGATTTTCTGGAGCAGGTAAAATATCAAACAGATATCAAGCGAAAGTAAAGATCTAGAAAGGGTTCGTCAGATTTGTTTTCATCATCAATTTAGAAAAAAACAAAAACAAAAAAAAGAATTTGTCAATCATGAAGGAGTCGGGGCCTTGTGAAAATCTTTCCCAACAATAGGATCGATCAAAACTCCTGTTACATATCGCACCGTGCAGGAAGATGACATCAGAACTGTTCCAATTAAAATGAAACGTGTTAAAGTCTCTTTGGAAAAAAGGAGCTGAGCGAGACGAACGTCTTTCATTCTCACATGCGGGTGACACCGTGTTGATTGAGGTCTTGTTGTGCAGATGTGCCGTCCCCTGACATCTCATATACAGGCAGAAGGTGTAAATTGAGATTCGATGCCATTGTGTTAGGAAACAGGTGAGAGGATCTGGACCTCTCTCGAGTGTCGACGGCAACTTTTTTACCTGCGAACGATATCGCTCACACGTCACACTTCCCTTCCATGCTAATTGCTGCAAATTCAATTAAGAAGGAACGCAGTAGACAAAGTTGGACACTCTGAGTGTTAGATCTTCTTTTCGTCTGATTTCCGGCATCGGCTCAGGAGGTGCTACAGTCAAATGACAAATGCAGATATGTAGCTGTGGTAACAAATCACTTGACAAAAAGTGTGCAAACTTCAGGCATTGATTATGTGATCTCTTATTCACACCATAGTGCACTATGTAGAGAATTTTAGCCCAACGATCTACGTGTTCAGTAAATGTATTAAATTAAATCTAACATTTTTTTATTTATTTACATACAGTATGTCAGTGAACATAACTAGATCTAGACCAGATAAGAAATACAGAACTTTGGAGAGAAAACAATAATATTTAGGTGTTTTGTTCAACTAAATTGAGTCACCATTTCAGAATGTTCTACATCAAGCAAAGACAACAACTATAGAAACCTGAAATGACTGGAATGGGTTACGACCCAATGTACATCTAGCACATCATTAAAACCTAAAGGACTGTGCTGAACCGTCAGCTTCTCTTAAGAAATGTGATTGGAATTTTTTTTTTATGGAGATCACTAAAATGTTTACACTTTCAGTACATTATGGCATTTGGCTGACACCCTTATCCAAAGTGACTTACGATTGTATCTCACTATACGTTTGAGCAGAAAGTGAAGGACCTTGCTCAAGGACCAAACAGTGGCAACTTGGGGTTTTAACCTGGGACTTTCTGAACCGTACACCTGTAGAGCTGACCCCTGACCCCCACTTTAGGTGAAGTTACATTTTTCAAAAATGTAGACTTTGAATCAAGAAGTAATACACACATCGTGCGTAGTGTCCACTGTACAATCCTCTGGTGACAGTGTTATGTCCTGTGGTTGCTTTAGTTGGTCAGGTCTAGACTCAGCAATGTTATGCGGCAATAAAATAAAAAGTCAGCTGACGACCTGAATGTACTGAATGACCAGGTTATCATATCTATGGAGTTTTCCTTCTCTGATGGCACGGACATATTCCAGAACTCAAATGGTGAAGTATAGTATACTATAATAATTCTGCACAATGTATTTTTCTCATTCTTTTAATTTCTGATTTCACACCTTTAAAAATAATCATTTTATTATTTTATTTAGGATTATTGTCCTCTCCTTTAATTCAAGTTTAACCATATTCTGCAGGTCATAAGTGCATATGGGCGATTGTGATGAATGGAGAATCCCAGCAGGAACTTTTGGTTGTCAAAACATCATAGTGAGGTTACTTTGGTAAAAGTACAGATGTCTCAAAATACAAGCTCTTTTTTGTAAAAGTGGACATTTTTGCAGTTTGGTGGCTGTTCAAGCATTATATTACAGCAGGGTAGTTTGAAAGCTAAGATGCACTAATCTCTAAAAAAACAAAGAGGTAACATTACAACACCAAGAAGTGTGTGACATGAGATACACTCGCTGTGTGTGGAAGCTGTTGTGTCCGTCCTGATGTCTAATCGGAATGCTAAACCCAGTTAGAAACCTAAGAAGAGAGCATAGATGTGGTCGGCATAGAATGTTAGTCAGATGGATTGGCACCCCATCCAGGATGTACCCCGCATCCAGGCCTCCCTTCATCCCTGTAAAGAGGATAAAACGGTATAGATGATGAGTGAGTGAGTTAATGCAACAAAATTTTATTTGCAAAGTTATTAAAGTCATTCTAACTTTCCAAAACAATATGAATTAATATGGATATTACAATGGCTATCTCATGTTAATGTTCCTACTGGGATGTAGTTTTTTCTTCATGAGATCACATTAAAAAAAAAGCAATTGCAAATTTTGGAATTTCAAACAATTCCTTTTTTCTTTCATTAAAAAAAAAAAAAAAGATCAGTGATGCAACCAATCACACAGAAAAAAAAGTCTGGAAACCACTGGGGATAAGGAAAACAAAACAAAACAATCATTTAAAGAAATTTAAGCTGAACCTCAAACCTCAACTGCAGCTTCATCACTACAGATCATAATCTTTCCGTACCATTTAATAAAGATATGTGGGACTGTTCGTTTGATCCCACTAATGGAGTTATAAAATTGTGTTTCGCCTACTCATGATATGGTTGTATTCCCTGAAATATTAGTAGCTTTCATGGCAGTGTCAGTGTGGCACTAAACTACATTTCCCATCAGCCCCTGCACCTTCTTTCTTCTTCTTTGTCTTATAAAGCACACTATTTAAGTTCCAGTTTTCAGGCTACAGTATTTTTGTCTGGCGTTTGTTGTGTTTTTCAAATGTTAGTGATTAGTTCATGTTCATAGTTCATGTTCAGCATGATGTTGGTTAAAGACATTCTGCACTTTTGCATTTGCCTGTATCTAAATATCCTGTAGAATAGCCTGTAGCCAAACATGAAATATCAGTTCAGTTCAGATCAGTCTTTTGTTTGTCACATATACGTTACTTCCATTCATCCATCTAGGAACCTCTATAGTCCAACTGTAGGGACCTTTGTGTATTTATTGCTGTTTTGCAAGTGTGGTTCACATGCTCATTCACACACTACAGGCAATTTGGGAATGTCAATTACCCTAACCTGCATGTCTTTGGACTTTGGGAGGAAACCGGAGGACCCGGAGGAAACCCACCAAGCAATTCCACATGCAAACTCCATGCACACAGACCCTGAGATGGAAATCGAACTCAGACCCTGGAGGTGCGAGATGCCAGTGCTAACCTTGTATAAGCTGCAATATACATTACTGCAGAGTGAATTTTTTTTATCTTCTCATATCCTAGCTTTGAGAGTAGGCTGCTGTTAAAGCGAAGGGTCAGCCATTAACGGCACCCCTGGAGCAAACAGGGTTAAGGGCCTTGCTCAAGGGCCCAGCAGTGGCAACCTGGCGAAGCTAGGGCTCGAACCATCAACCTTACGATCAGTAACCCAGAGCTTTAACACACTGATCCATATCTTAACCCTCACTAGACAGGGACTAAGGACTAAAGAAATAACCTTAATGATTCGTACAGTACAGTGCTGCATATTCATGGCAGTTGTTTGTCCCGCGAGCATCTGCATAAAGGTAAAATCCTCCCACTCATTTTTTTTCCCCCAGTCCTGGTGATATCTCTAGTCTGAAACTTGTATTATCTGTATAATTTATTCATATTTAGTTACATCTCGGTTACAGTTCTGCATTATTTCTCTCCAGGGCTCTGCAACAGAACACTTTTTATATCACAAGAAATAAAAAATAAATAAATACTCATAAAAAAAAAAGAATCCTCGCCAAGAAGTTTGAATGTCATGTTTTGATTCTCTTTTCTATAGTGGGTTTATTGGCAGGTTTGCCGTGGAAAAAGAAACGCGACTGTTGATTGACTGGCAGTTTGCACATTATCAAGTTACTTAAAAAAAGGCACGTTGTGAATGTGATTAAGTATTTGCCAGAATCCGAGTTTATTCTGCTATTAGAGTATTTTGTACTGTACATGTAAACATCCTCATTGAGCTGCTTGATATAATGAGTACACGCTGTGCGTACTGCATTAATTTCTTACTAACTAACTAACAAACACTGAGGCTTGGTGAGTAAGCATGAAGTATAAAGCACGAAGGACACATTAGTGTTAGGAAAATTCAAGATGAGGAAAAAAAAAGAACCCGAAATGCTTATTATGTTACAAGAAAGGTCATCTGGTCCCTATTACGAAAGCCACTGACTCTCCCAAAAGCTGATTAAACACAAACTCCAGCAGTAGGTATCAGTGATGGAGTAAGAAAATGGAGGGCCCCATTTCATTACCACATCTCTCAGAATCCGGACACTGGTGAGCAACGACTGCGTTTTATGACACTTTTATATTGGGTTTAAATAACTTCCTCCTTGAAGTCGCTTCGACAAGGGGAACGCAAGTCGGTAATAAAGAAATCCGCAAAACTATTACTGGAGGAAGAAACTTTAATACCGAATATCTCTTAATGACAGCGTTCCAATTAGAGCGGCTGCATTTTCCCTTCTAGCCGCGAGTCAAAAACAAAACAAATAAAAGCAGCCCGATTTAGAAAGCTTATTAGCCTTCCAGTCCCATAGCAATTAAAGCATTACAGCTCCAGAACTTCTGTGAGCCTCCGACGGAAAAACATTGAGGTGGTCCTGACTTTAGAGGTGGTCTGGTGCCGTGTGTGTGTGTGTGTGTGTGTATACTGTACTGTATGTGCGCGCGTCCGGCATCCAATGCAAACACATTTACTGTAATTCACCGAGTGTTTTGTATGTCAGGGTTGTAACGCTGAAAAGGTTGTGTGTAAATGAGGCACGTTTTTTTTTTTTCGGCGGAGAGCTGATGCCTTGATGCACAATACACATTCTGACACAAACACACACAACACACTTAAAGGGAGGGTTCACAAAAAAAAAAAAAAAGAAAGAAAAAACAACAACCTAATTTACCAAATTGTGTCATTAAACCAAATGTCAATCAGCAAAGACGTGTGTGGTGTGTGTGACATTTTGCTTTTTTTAGTTGCGCACTTGAGCTAATGGTAGCTTATTTTAGTCAAATTTGTTTCTTGCTTTGTAATCTCACTCTTAAACAGAATGAGTTTGTATGTAACACAAATTGTACAGTTCTGCCTTTTAAAGCCCGGAACGATGCCGAAAAACCAAGTGACTTTTACAAGATGGCTGCCTCCTTAATTCCACAGTATGATGACATTATGTTTATGTTTATAGATTACGGTAAATCGTAGACGTTCTGTTTGATCCCGAAGTTTCCCATCTTCTCCTCTTGCCTCTGTAGCTTTCTTCCAGGTTCTCCAATTTCCTCCAACTGCAGAACCACGCTAATAGGTAGATTGGCTACTCTATATTGCCCCTAGGTGTGAAATGGACTCGATTTGGTATGGACTAACTCCCATCTGGGATGATTTCCCGCCTCACACCCAGCGTTCCTATAATAGATTCTAAGACTAAGTTCAAATTACCAGCCTGAAGTGGCTCAATTCCTATTTCACAGCCTAATGTGACACAGATCTGATTTTTTAGGGCCGTCTGAATGTGCAAATCTTTCATATGTCCTAGATTGGATGCATATCCGATATGCGGTCATGCGACTTGAACGAGAACAGGCGGATCGGAATTCATGCGACTTTTGTGCCTCTGCATATGCGTGGTGCCGCTCGCTGATCGGGATTTCATAGAGGCGATAGCACCTGAAAGGGCTAAAGCGAGACATCTGGCTTTCTTTCTTCTTCTGGACTGCAACAAATACAGCTTGCCGTGCTCCAGAGCATCATCCTAAGCATATTTGTTGCTAAAATTGCATCAGTTGTTTGTAATAAATGAGTGGTTGCACAAATTCATGATGTGTTTTAACCCAGATGGTGCGAGCAAAGACTTATTGATGAGCTTTTCAGAAGACAGACGCATCCACATTAGAGTCAGATAAAAGTCACTTGTAATTATGAATGTGGACCGTCATGACATGCAAATCCAATCTGACCAAAAAATTGGAATTGAGCAATGTGGATTGTGATGTAAACGCAGTCTAAATCCACACCAATCGTGAGCAGAATAAAGGTGAGGAAAGGAAGGAAGGAAGAAAGGAAGAAATGAAGGAAGAAAATAACATAAAGAAAGAACAGGAAAAGAAGGAAGGGCAGGGAAGAACATAAAGAATGAGAAGGAATGAATGAAGGAAAGAAGGAAGGATGAGAAGGAGGGAAGGACGGAAGGAAGGACATAAAGGATAAGAAGGAAGGAAGATAAGGAAGGATGAGAAGGAGGAAAGGATGGAAAGGCAAGAAAGAACATAAAGGATGAGAAGGAAGGAACGAAGGAACATAAAATGTAATAAGAAAGGACGAAGGAAAGAAGAACATAAAGGATGAGAATGAAGGAAGGATGGAAAGGCAAGAAAGAACATAAAGGATAAAAAGGAAGGAAGGAAAGAAGAACACAAAGGATGAAAAGGATGAGAAGAAAGGAAGAATTGTGTCTCTCAGAAGCAAAATTAAAGGAATGTTTTCTATATTATCCTCAGAGTTTCAGTGCTAATTTCAAACACCAACCATGTCTTTGATTGATCCTGTGTATTGGGATGGGAAATTTTAATTTTTCATGAAACAGTGCTTCACTGGACAAAGCCAGCGCAAGAACCGAATTAAACCCGTGTCAGACTAAAAGCATAAAAGATCCCACTGTCCCACTTAGAGACAGAAGGAATGTGCTTTAATGCAGTGTTTTTGTGTATAGTAATTGTGGGAGATTGGTGTGTGAAATCACTGGATTTGGAATTTCGCTTTGCTGTGGTTAGTTTGGTAACCACTCCATACCTTATTCACTCAGATGTTAGTGATTCTACAATCAGGGTGTGTCCCAGTGAGATTACAGTTATACTGTACAGTACATGTCATGTATTGGGAAACAACCTGTGTTCATGTTTCAGATTTCTTCAATAAACACATTAATAATCTAATTATAGGATTTGGGAAACAGCATCAGTCTTTCCCAGGACACTATAGCTAGACTTTATGTTCAAATTTAATCATTAAAATACTTATATAATAATTTAATAATTTGTGTATTTATATGTGAATAAATTTCATACTTGAAACATCTACAGGAACAAATAGAGGAAGCTGATTATCCGAATTTCCTCTGAATGTCAGTGGAAGAGCAAAAGTAAGTAAAGTGCTCTTATCTTATTACTTTTAATGATATTGTGCTACTGATGAACTTCCTTTACAACTATGTCACCGAAATGGTTATGCTTGACCTCCAGGGTCAAGGGTTCGAGCCCTGCCTCGGGTCCCCTGTGCGTGGCGTTTGTAATCATGAGATGGTTTAATACATATTTTACCAGTTAAATTAATGTTTTCTTGTACTCTGTGTTGAAACATCACCTAAAAAAAAAAAAAAAAAAAAAACATATGTCTAAAAAAAAAGTCATACTTTTATTTACAATCCCCCCCCCCAAAAAAAATTTAACACACACTGCATTCCTTCAGCGTGAAAGCATGAAATGAGTCACACTCTTACTAGTGTAAAGCAAAATAAAAAATATATTTAAAAAAAAATCTTTCTGTTTTGAGATGCTGGAAAGATGCTGGAACGGAAGCTGTGAGCCACAAGGGGGGGATAGCACTGCTCACACACTTCCATTAGCGGTCAACTGGCGGCTCAGCGGCCACGGCTTTGTTTTGGGCTTCCGGTCAGACGGTTGTGATTTCAAATCCCTGCACCACTTTTAAGCGAGATTCTCCATCTTTATCTACTATGAACTATTTCAAGTGAATATGAGCATCAGATGAGCAGTTCTAAAAAATAATAATAATAAAAGAATCTCTTTGTTCAGATCTATGGTGCACGCACCCGTATAATATAACCCCTATCATATGTTGGTCCGAATTCCAGTTAGCATCATGCACATATTTGCTAGTTAATGGCAAGTCTCGACATATTCAGGGGCACCGAAATATCAAATCACACAACACAGTTGTGCGACGTGGTGCTTTTTTTTTACCAGCATAAATCAAAGTTAGTAGATATGTCTGGCATTCTCCATAATTATACAATGATATGCTATCAATAGTTGGCAAAGCCGGTGGGAGTGCAGTTAATGCCGAAATGTAACACAGATCACAGTTGGTCTCAGCATGTTAAGTTGGCAGGCGTCCAGGAGCGGGACAGGTTTTCTCTTGTGTACATGGGAAAATGCAGCCTTTCAAGCGAAGTCAAAACTATAGGAGGCTTGATCCGTTCTGTTTCTTTTTTCTCTCTCTCCTTCCCCACACTTTCTTTTTTTCTTCTTTTGCTGACTGACCAAGCCAGTTCCAGAGCAGAAGCTGTGGTCTAGTGATTATCTCACGCCCTCTCACACACATACACACCCACACACACACACACACACACACACACACATTCCAGGTGCTGATTAGACTCTCGGGCATAAATCATACTTTCGGCTCCTGAAGGCAACACAATGAAGTATATTTCCTTTCAGATGCGTTACTTCATACCTGTATAGTATGAGTGTAAATGGCCTGCGATAGAGTCGAGTGGTGATGAGATGCCTCAGGCCGTCTCTCTCTGTAATGATGTTCCGAAATGATACCGTACACACATATACTCATTAGGGAAATCAGGGCGGGTGTATCATAATGACAAACACTTCGCCGAACATCTCGTTCATGTCCCAGAGTGTTATCCGTCCTCTCATATTTCTCATGCGCCATCGGCCAACGGAGAGTTCGGCGACATAAAGGCGCAGGTGTGCGTCTGTTCTCTCCCCCCCCCCCCCAGGTTTCTTTGTGCCTGCATGTGTAACAAGGTTTAAAAGCTGCTGGTCAATCTTTTTTGCACGTCTTTTGTTGGGACGGCGTTGACAGAGCAAACCAGCAGTGACAAATGTGGACATGGAGGCTGTCTTCTGCTTTAAATGGGCTGAAAATGTTTTGAAGGGGAGGAATGGGGGCGGGTTGGGTGTCCAGGGGCTTAAAGATGGGAAGTTCGGCTGCGGTGGGGCAGACTTTTTTTTTTTTGTACGTCCAGGATAAAGAAGTCTTTTGAAAGGTTTGGAGTTCAATAGCAGTGGCGGCAGCGGCACCCAGTCAAAGCCAACGGGGCAGGGTTACACACTGCAGGGTGGAGAAGCAACCATCTGAACTGAAATGTGAAGACATCATGATAGCTCTCTGTCTGTTAGTTTGTGGTAGCATTCTAGTAAAATCTGTAAAAATGAAGAGAAGAAGTATAACTTGGTGAGAATGTGACCTTTTAATCTCAAGCGCCTTGGAGAAGAACTCAAAAGAAACATCTGGAATCCTAAAACTTTTCAGAAGAGTATGAAGAGTTGGTAATTCTTACTGTACAGAGTGCATAGGAAACATGAGGTGGGGGTGGGGGTGGGGCATGGGGTAGTAAACAGGAAGAAGTCCTGGGTGAGGAACAGCACTACGATTTCAAACGACAGTACACATACTATAAAAAAAAAAGTGCATTATCTCAGCCATGTTGTACAAACAAGTGTTAAAAAGGTAGACTGCAAAAAAGACTGTAGACGCAGGCAGCATGGTGGCTTAGTGGTTAGCACTGTCGCCTTGCACCTCCAGGGTCTGGGTTTGATTCCCGTCTCTGTAGGCATGGAGTTTTTATGTTCTCTTGAACATGAAAACTTCATGATTAGTGGGTTTCCTCCAGGTTCTCCGGTTTCCTCCCACAGACATGCAGATTAGACTGACTGACGTTTCCAAATCGGAGTGTGAGTGTATATTTGTGTGTGCCCTGCAATGGATTGGCACCCCATCCAGGGTGTACCCTGCCTTGTGCCCTAAGTCTCTTGACATAGGATCCAGGCCCCCCATGACCCTATTTTCAGTATAAAGTGGTATAGATGATGGAGACTGAGTGTTGTAGAACATCCAAAGAAAATGTTATATTGTTGCAGCTATAAACACTCATTCTATTGAAATTAATAGTAATTAAAAAAAAAAAAACTTGCAGAAAAGCACAAAGCCATTTGTCCCAAAGACCTAACTGTGGCAGAAATCTTGTAAAACTGTTTGTGGAGTCTCCTTACGTAATATTTCATGAACATGTCCTACCAAAAGACTTTAGCACTTCGATTCCCGCCTCGGGGTCTGCTTGCATGGACTTTGCCCCCTGTGCTTGGTGGGTTTCCTCCGGGTACTTTCCTCTGTGCTTGGTGGGTTTCCTCTGGAGATCCTACCACAGTCATACAATAGGAATAAATACAATGGTAATCCCCATTGGCCTCCACGTTCCCTAGTTGGACTACAAAGGTTCCTAGACGGATGGAACAGAAGCCTTACCCAGAGCAATGATCACTTTTTGCTGTTAATTTGCTGCATTATGTGAACTTTATTCCATACACCTCCCTATGAAATGTTACAGTAGAAATGCTGCTGCAATACTAGTATCAAAATCACAGTGATTCACTTTCAGAAGTACAGTTATGTTAGTTTGTTTCTTTCAAAAGCAGAATCCCTGAAGCTCCAGTCTGTCAGCTGGTCACTTAATTCATATGATCTTCCATTTTGCGCCATGTTCCTCAAGACACGGTGTCTGTTCCCGCCGTATGCATGTCTGTAGAGAAAAATACACATAATACAGGTGTAACAGATAGAGCTCTGATTTCAGGCACTGACATCTGCTGTACTTCATACACTTGGTCTGCGGCTATTATTCTTTATTTATTTGGTCGGTGTTGAAAACGCAGTGGAGGACAGCCAGCCCAAACAGTGGAGACGGTGCGCATATGCGTGAAGAAGGACAACAAGGTAAGTGTTAACAGGCGTCTCTCTGATGGTCCACACATTGCCAGCTGGCTTTGATAAACTGCCTTTTTTTCCTTTTCTCCCATTCTCCCACAGTGATTTTCTCAGTCAGACTGGGGGCCATTTATAGCCCTGTATAAGGATCACAGATATCTTTAACCACAAAACCAACTGAACTTTAAAAAAAAAAAAAAAAAAGCTCTTTCGAACAACTACGTGACCTGTATGACTACTTGTAGGGTAACTGAGAGAAAAGGTCAAAGCTAGAGTAGAGTAAGGACATAATTCCAAGAAACCTGATTGAAAGGATTCCCTGGAGCTCTGCTTGGGGATGTTCAACTGGTTGTAGGTTATTGTAAGGGAGAAAAACAGGAATGTTAACTGCCATAAACAGGACCTGTATTTCATTTACATAAGACATAAACATGTCTATACCTGCTTTTTTTAGGAAAAAGTCTTAACCCATAAAGCGATGACAGTTCTTATTGTAACACATATGACACTTTTTTACCCATTTATAGTTACATTTAAACCATGAAACAAGTGCATTCCCATTAGTGCTTACTTTACAACATATATAAATACTATAAACATCTTTTGGCGACCTAGTACCTTTAAGAATTTAAAAGTACTTTCAACCCTGTTAATTAAACTATTTTCGGTCGCCAGCACCATCAGTCGCGGTTAGTTAGTTCTGCCAGTCGCGAAAGGATGTGTGTTGCCGGAGCAAAAGAACTGGTTAAATTAAGTAAGAAATCATAGTCTATTGATAATAAATGGTGTTTCTGGAACTGTTAACTGATTTTTTTTACCCATCCCGAGGCATCTGGAGATTGTTCCAGCTCCAGTAGACAAAGGCCAACCCTGCGAAGATCCTAAGGCATTCAGAGAAGGTCCAGCTCCAGCTGGATTCTGCTTCATGATGGTTTGGATCTATACAGTACATGCTGGTCCTGAGCTCCCAGTGATCCAGACCCCATCTCTGTCCTCTGCACCTGCTGAATCATCCCTGTGCTGAACTGGACTCTATGTTGATGTCGTTATATAATCCCTGTTATCCGTTATCACCCAAATGAGGATGGGTTCCCTGTTGAGTCTTGTTTCTCTCAAGGTTTCTTCCTATTGCCATCTCAGGGAGTTTATCCTTGCCTCCATTGCCGACACCCTTGACTTGCTCATGAGGGATAATCTCATATATTATTATTTAAACACATTTTTTCTCACTCATACTTCCATAAATGTTCTTTTCATTTTGTGGAGCTGCTTTGAGACAATGACCATTGTTAAAAGCGCTATACAAATAAAATTTAATTGAATTGAGTTGAATTATTCAGGTGGCATGTACTGTATAGGCGTAGGTGGTGTAGTGGTTAGCACGGTCGCCTTGCACCTCCAGGGTTCGGGTTCGATTCCCGGCCAGGCTCGATTCCCGTCTCTGTGTGCATGGAGTTTGCATGTTCTCCCCGTACTTGGTGGGTTTCCTCCGGGTACTCCAGTTTCCTCCCACAGTCCAAAGAGACATGTTGATTGGCGTTCCCAAATTGCCCATGGTGAGTGTGTGCCCTGCAATGGATTGGCACCCTGTCCAGGGTGTACCCCACCTCGTGCCCTACTTTGATCATTAAACCTCAGGTGCATTTTCCAGCTTTGGGTGAAATTGTCAGCTGAACAAACCAAATGTCAAAATGATGCAAAACACTGGAACAAAATTTAAGTACCAAGATTAGTGAAATAAAACAAGTGATCTTTCACCCTCGTTCAAAACCAGGCCCAGAGAATGACGAATGCTCTTTCAACCTTGTCAAATAGGGTTTCATTACTAGTCACTCTAAAGAGTGACCATATGACCTCATGAAAAAGGGACAAACATCTCAGCTGGTCTCTGTGGAGTGAGTGGGGAAGGCCTGTGTGCTTTAATATCCCCCCTAGATTGCAGATGTGACACCTTATCGCCAAAGATGACAAAGAGAGACATAAGACGGGGCCGGATGGAAGCGCCAACAGTAATTGATGGGATCAGATAACAAGCAAGCTATGAGGATCTTTTGAATGCTTTGTCACACCACCATCGTGGAAGGAAAATGGATAAGACAAATGAAGATGTCAGATACTGTATCTAAGAGTCGTCACTGCAGGCCAGCTGGTGTGTTTACGTCTCAGCAAGGTCACGGTATGTTCTGTCATCTCCATCAAGAGCTCAAGGTTGCTTCTGAAGACAGGACAGATTGCATACACTTGAAACTGTCAGTGTATATCAGCATATATCTGTGTGTGTGTGTGTATATATATATATATATATATGGTAATAGTTAATATATATTTGAATCTATGTCCATCATCAGAATTAATTAGATTTATTCATTGAAATGTTAAAACTGGCATACAAATATTTCAAATTTCCATAAGAAATACTGTAGTGTGTATAACCTGTAACCTATATATTGAATATTACCATTTATCCCAACATAAAATGTATTAAATATTTGGTTTAATAAAATATTTGTAATATATTATTTATTAATAATTCTAAAGTCAGGCAAATACATTTAACTGGAATTTCCTGGAGAAAGGGATGCCTGGGCATCTCTACCACAACAACCCTGAATCGGACTAAGTGGTATAGATGATGGATGGATGGATAGAATTTTATATTCTTGGGCACAGATTTTTGTCTCACACTTCCTGGGTTCTTGATTCAATTATGATTGCTGTCCGTGTGGGGTGTCACATGTTCTCCCTGGGTTTCCATCATGTTCTCCAAGTTCCTTCTACCTTCAAAAAGACTGGCAAATAGATTGTGTACTCTAGGGGTGCAGGAGTGTGTGAATGTTTGATCGATTACTGAAAATAAAGGAATGTGTAAAATATTACTGTAAGAATGCCATAGTTAGGTAATAAATATAATTACATAAATGTGTACTCATTAAAAAAATCTATATAAAAAAACAAAGTTCATGGTCGTCCTCTGTTGGAGCTTAATTATTATCATTATTAATTAGAATCATTTACGCATGTTTATATATTGTGTTCTAACATCTTTATGTTTTTATAAACTGACCAGTTTTCCATTGCAAAAGCGCCCTTAACGTGTTCCCAGAACCGTGGCTATTAATCAAAGTTCTACAGAGGTGGACACAGTGATAAAAAGTGATATAAACCTTCAGTTCTGACAACGATAACTACTTACAATAATTACATAAAGCTTAGAGCATCCATCACAATCACATATCACTTCAAGAATCAAATATGAAATCGAGCAGAGACGGGATCCTATGATTATGTCAGATCAGTAAAGAGTTATCACACTCAAAGCATTATTATTATTTCCAGGTTTATATTGTGTTTATGGTCAGTTCTGTCATGTACTAAGTACTTTTTTTTCAATTATTAAATGTAGATAATAAGCAGCAGAGTGGGTATTAATGTGGAACTGCGGGATAGCAAAACTAGGTTTTATGGAGTTTTGCATGTTTTCACGGTGCCTCTGTGTTTTCCAGTAGTGTAGGTAGACTGGCTACTCGACATTGCCTGGGTGTGAATGCGTGTAGTGGGAGAGACTGGCATCCCATCAAGGGTGTCATACACATTTATCCCAGGATAGGATCAACTTTTATTGAAGATGAACAAATGAATAAAATGACAAAGCACTTATGAGTATCTTTTATAAAAAACATTTTTAAATCATCCTGTCAGTCACATTTATAATGGCCCAGTAGATGAATGATTACCATGTTTCCCATTTTCATCTGGCCAGCATACTACCTCGGAATGACGGCTATGAACTCATCCGGATCTGGCTGCCAGAACACAGCCACAACTCAGCCTTGATGAGACCATATTTCAGGCATGATATGGAGCAGAACTTACACTTGGGCCATTTTTGGCCCAAAATTGAAATGCCGCACATGCATTAGATATGGTTGGTTGCATTCGAGACGTTTTTGGCTTTGATTGCAAATACTGCAAAAACCTTAAATGTGGCTGCTTAAAGTTAGGCCACTTTTGGCGCGTGATTTTTTTCGACACTTGCCACTGCTATAACTGACCCTTGTGCATCTAAACTTGGCCAAATTTGGTCCTAAATAATCTGCTACTATGCCCTACATACTGTATGTATAGTATTCTCCTTTTTCTCTACATATTCCTTCTAACAATGCCTGACCAAATAGAAAGGAACTGTGCACGAAAAAAGAAAGAAATGATAACTTGAATGAGATCTTCATTAAAGTAGGGCACAAAAAAAAAGTAAAATGTATTACTCCTAGGAGGTAATTAAATAATTCTGTCTTTCCTCCTCGGCCCCTTGTTATGTGATTGTGCGAGCATCCTTTTGAACAGTTCCTGAAATTATCATTAAACCACCAAGCCTCTGCTGTTTTTGTTTCTTTTTATAATTTAACTTTTGATTTCCCCTCTCCTGCTGGAGTCTCTGTCTGTCTCCGGAGAAGCTTGGCTGCTCTACTTACGAGGAACGCTCTTTCTTAGAGAGAATCCCTGCGTAGATGGTTATTATGCAGACAGTGAAAGAAGCAGCGAGGGACACGTTTCAGCATGCTGCTCTTGGCTTCTCGTGGTCCCTACTGAGAGGGAGGACTCTTGATTTGAGGAAACAAGGCAATGACAAAAAGTTGGCGTCGCCTCATTCGGTTTTCGCTATCAGTATATAACGGCCGATGTTACCACGGAGGAAGGGAAGACGTGTGGAATGACGAGCATTGTCTCACGTCATCATGTCCACCATATCGTCCAGCATAGATCATTAGGATTAGGTGGACTTGGATACATAATTTACTGTTATGAAAACACTATTATAACCATTAAAAAAAGGTAAAAACTCATTGAAAAACATTTTATTTCTATGGGTCTCCTTGAACAGCAAGCATGCTGCGTTTACTCTTAGCCGACTCTTTCATTCAAACCACACAAATCTCTTCTTCTGGCATTTATTTGTTTCTTTGTGTAATTTGAACTTGATTGGATTTAGTCAATTTACCTTCAGTTTGAAAAAAAAATCTGTGTTTGAGAAAATAATCCTTCTCTTTCATTGTACTTCCATGTTCAATTGTCTATCACATGTGCCATCTCAGTGAATACTCATGACGTTTTATAGACGTGCCAGTGAAGAGCCAGTAAAGACATTATCCGCACTGCACACAAAACCCAGGCTGCATTTCACAAAATGTACTCATCCCTGACTGTCACTGATAGAAAGGATGCATTAATCTACATTTCTGTGTATTTTTAAAGTAGATCTTGGTAATAAAAAGCTATCTGCTTATAGCAAATAATAAAATCTGCAAAAATTATTTATTTGGCCGATATTTCAGTGTTGGCAATTGTTTAAAGATTTGGTGACATTTAGGCCTTGTTCACACGGACGTTAAAATCGAGCGTTTTTCTGTCGTTTGTAGCGTCCGGTGAGCGCGGATGAAGCGCA
>JAQQZS010000020.1:15676206-15692622 GCA_030068045.1 Platyallabes tihoni | reverse complement strand
GCCTTATCGGCTAAAGCTAAAGTTTCCCATCTTGCCTTGAAGTACTCAAAACAAAATAAACTTTGCTCATCTTACTACTACCCTTTGTTTGTGGAGTCTACCTTTGTTACAGCAGCAAACTCATTTCCCCTTTCGTCTCTCGTTCCAACCTGAACATCTGTCATCATCTGCACCTGTTTCTCACTGGTTAATGGCTTAAGTTAGCTATTTTATACTTTATAGGTCACGGCGTGGCTTAACAAACAAGAAACATTCCTCTGCAAATGGTCAGGTATAGGGACTGGACTGAAAATGAGAGACAAAAGTCCTTCAGGAAGCCTGGAGAACTATTTCTCAAGACTATATTGAAAATACAATAAAGGGTTCTGGCTCTATGGCAGTAAAAAGTCCAGTATCGTTTGTATATTATAATCAAGATATCTATCTAAGAAGGTGTTTCTTATCAATGATTTGGTGGTCCATTTGATTCTTTTTGAACTGGACCTTTTTTATTGTCCTCTGGTTCAGTACCAAAGGTTCCTGCTGTGTGGACTTTAATAGACGCTCAACGTGACACCAAGAAGACCTGTTCTTTGAAGAAAGGTTTACCCCATTATATAATATAAATATTATATGTACAGCCACACCCTGTCACCAGTTCACCGGTTTTCCCTCCTTGGATCACTTCTGGTATGTCCTGACCACTGCAGCCTAAGAACATCCTACAAGAGTTGCAGTTTTGGAGTTGTTCTGATCTAGTCCTTTAGCCATTATAATTTGACCCTTTTAACCATAGATACATTTTCAATATCTTGCTACAGTGGAGTGGAAGTGGGTGGGATATATTAGGCAGCAAGTGAACCTTTTTTCCTGAAGTTGATATGTTTGAAGCAGGAAAAATAGGCAAGCGTAAGGATTTTAGTGACTTTGACAAGGGCCAGATTGTGATGGCTGGAGGACTGGGTCAGAACAACTCCAAATCTCCAGCTCTTGTGGGATGTTCATACTAAAATACCATATCAGGACATAGCAAAAGTTATTCAAGGAAGGAAAACTAGTGAACTAGCGACAAGGTCAAGGGTGGCCAAGGCTCATTGATCCACATGGGGTGTGTATAGGCTGAAAAGGTTAATGCTGGTTTTGATAGAAAGATCTCAGGACACACAGTGCATCATTGTTTTGGTGACAAAAGGGGGATCTACTGAGCATTAGGCAGGTGGTCAGACATAACTGAGTGTACACTATGTAATTCCATAAACATAGACAAAAAGCCTCATGGAGAATATTATGGTATGGAACTCATAATAGAGAGGTTTAATTTGAACTGATCATGAACTGTTCCAGCATGAACTGCTCCCTTTTTTGCTGTTCACTACTTACAAATTTTCAATAGACCCAATGAATATGTTTTTTAATATGGTTCTTGTTTGAACTCTTGGAAACCTAAAGGCTTGAGAACGTCTGCAGACTTGCTATCCTTTTGAACATTTTTTTTTTGTAGATGCTACAATTTGACACATGAGTGTAGACAGAGCATTTCCTCCTGCTTTAAATGTACTGTATACTGACCTGTCAGTCACAACCTAATGTCTTTTATGCAACACAGGAACTGTTCGACTCAGTTTAGGACTCCTTTATGTTTTGGGGCTGTCCCTTTTATCATTTGAGTATCGTAGCTCAAAGCAAATGTGTTTGTCTCTCAGCTTCCCCCACCTTCTTACTTTTTGAACAGTGACACTAATGAAACTGTCTAGCACAGCAATACTTTTTTTTTTTTTTTGCCAAATCGAAAGTTTAAAAAAGACTAATTCACAAGAAATCTACTTATTTTACTTCTGAACGTATGAGTTTCCAGTTTGTTCATTTGTTCCCTGCATTGACGCAGTATAGTAAGAATGCGGTTACTTCTGATATGATTGTTTACATTCACAGGAACTAAATCTGTGCACATAAACAACATGCATTACGCAGGAGAACTTGCAATATAAACCTTCCGATATAAACATCTCATAATTTCTATTCCTTCTATCTAGTGTGGGCGGGGCTAATTGTGTTTAAAGCTTTGAAATGCTTTCCTGTTGCTTTTTATTTATTTTTACGTTTGTTAATCAACCTAGCAATTGAAAACAAACTAGCTAGCACATGCTAACCTAGCATTTAGCTGCTTTAGGAGTCAATGACAGCCGGATATCAGTTATGTCACAAAAACAGTTGGCAAGTAACAAAGTACAAATATTTCATTACTGTTTTTAAGTAATTTTTTTTGTATACAGTATCTGTACCTTACTTGAGTAGTTTCCATATTCCCGTATGTGATACTTTATACTTTTACTCACTACATTGTTTCATAAAAAAAAACTGTACTTTTACGCCCTACATTTAAAACACACACCCATTAATTTTCCATTTACGATAACACTAAAGTGCATTTAAAAAAGTTTTTTTTTTTTACATTTTTTATCTGAATATAGATTAAACGACAGGTAGATTGGTTAGTGCACCAAAATGATTGACGGTTCCCTGGGCGGCAACCCCACCCACTTTTTCAAGCATCCCATATGGAACACTTGTTAAGGTAAGATTAGAAGCTGTTTAGCTAACAAGCTAACATACTGAGCAAAAGAGTTGTGAACTCATGTGTTTGGTCTGTGTTTCACATCAATACATTAATTTATTAATTTTTTTACAACAGGCTTAATTAAGACTTATCTTGTCATTTCCTTTAACCATATTCTTTCTGTTTGCTTGCAGTGTGCCGAATGTTAATTGTGTAGATGACTGTCAAAATACAGGGTGTGGATGATTGGAACTAGCAAGTTATGAAATATGCTAACAATGCTGCTCGCCACTTTTTTAATTAATGTCGTGGCATCATATCTAGGGCCGCAATTTCATTAGCTTCAGTAACTTATTAATCTCTGTTATATTTTTTTCATCATTTCTTGTTTTATTTTTTATATTATCATTTCAAGGCATACTGCAAACCACTACAGCACTGACTATTACAAGCTGAAACCTTTATTTATTTATTTATTTATTTATTAACGAAGATAATCAACAAATCCTTGAAATGAAACTACACAACTAAAGCACGGCAGAGTGGCTACTTGCACAGTGGTATGGTTGTCTCTTCTTTATCTATAAAACTCATTAATGCTGAAAGTTATTCAACATCCTAGATGTAATGTTCTTTGTTCGATCATGTCTAAATAACCAAATAAAAAATGATTAGTTTATAACATAACTTAAACATTTCGTTCTTTCTTTAATCCTTTCATGAACTTGTAAGGCATCGAAACAAATCATATGAATTGTACGTTTATTTATTTATAACTAGCATCATTGCCAGGAAAAGAGTTTGTAGAAATAGTTAAAAAGTTAAACCTAAAAAAATAATCTGATGAGCTTTAATGTAATCAGTGATATTATTACTATTTCAGGTTAAAGCCGGTACATGTCCACCTGTGTTTCTGTATGGCAGAATTCACTGTTTAACTTATTAATACACAGAAATCAAATATATAAGGTTGAGTATCTTACGCCCTGTTTACTACTACAACTATAAACAGCATCAACTTTAATTGTGTTTAAAATACTATTTCATTAACACAGTTAGAT
This sequence comes from Platyallabes tihoni, assembly GCA_030068045.1. Lineage (NCBI taxonomy): Eukaryota > Metazoa > Chordata > Actinopteri > Siluriformes > Clariidae > Platyallabes > Platyallabes tihoni. The sequence goes on along the minus strand of JAQQZS010000020.1, from coordinate 15,689,025 downwards.
AGATATTCAGAAAAATCAGTTACTTTGTGAAGTACTTGCACTTTCGTTCTAAAGTACGTTTTATGTCCCTGAGTAGAAATTTGTAGTGGTACTTCTACTAGTGGTGCAGTACATTTTTAGACAAGTATTTGTACTTTTAATTGAGTATTGAGTTTGTGCCACCACTGGACACAGGGTACAATATTAATCCATTTAACAATTTCAAATTGGCCAAAGGTATTGAGACAAAAGTGAAATTTAATGTTTTGATTATATTCCCAGATGTAAAAAATAATGACATTCAAAATAATTATAAGTTGTTATTTTATAACAATTGATTAAAAACAATTGATAATTGATCTATAGATATCAATATTTAGAAGTACTTTATTCTTCAAAGTCTGCTGGATTCACAATGGTATAGACGATGGTTTCTCGACTCCAACTGCCTTCAACATCGTACAACAGTTTTCTATTAGGCTTAGTTCTGGAGATGACCCAGGCCATGGCTGAAAACCATGTCAGAAGCTGAAATCCATTGTCACATAGCCAGTTTCTCACTAGTCTTTCAGGTAATTGGATGGATGGATGGATGGATGGATGGATGGATAAACATCACTCAACACAAGCTCCATTAGCAATGTCTATCTATATGAATGGTGTTGCATGTAACTGCTAAATTCTCACAGAGATAAAATACTGTATCAACCAACAACTTTGCATCACAATTATTTCCTTCTAAAGATATTTAATATATTTCAGTATGGAGCTTCCCTTTAATGATCTAACACCGTAAAAACTATTAACAAGAATAATATCACAGGATGTGTCTTGTTTTTTCTTAAATGTTAATGCATGATGTACTGTAGAACATTTAAGTTTCCTAAGTCTCTTGCTCAGAGTACCACAGAAAGGGCCAAAATGCAACACCAACACAGATGTTTATTCCAAATAACTGTCACCAGTTCAGAAGTTCCACTTTTCAGCTTGCAAAGAAGGCTTGTGAAGAGAGCTGAGCTTCCAGTGCCGCAGCAGCCAAAGTCACAGGGGCAGAAATAGTACGAGGGATTAGAGAGCGAAGGACAGCCCTGACTATTCACGCTTGGCACACGCTAGACAGCCACCGGTACAAGTGAGGGTTTTTTTTTTTCTAATGCATTCCATTTAACTTTAATTACTCAAATCTCTGTGAGGGCACACAGGAAGAAAGGCTCTGCGTTTTGCGCGGAACAGATTACCCCACTGGCCTGCCAAGTCGGCGCATAGCTGCATCATAAGATAGAATTCAAATTCAAATGTGGGGCTAAAGAAAGTGCAGCTGTCACCCCTCTGGCCTGCGAAGACCCCAGTGGATCAAAGATGAGCTGTCCTCCGTCTCTGCCTGCACAAAAATGATCAGTTCTGCCTGTGCCAGGGTCTCATCTCATACCGCTTCCCCCCATGAGGTTCATAATCCTTCACTCCTTACCACATGGTGACAACCTAAATAAGGCATTAACCTCAAAAAATAATTACCAATTAGAGCTGAGAGGATGAACGGCGTCAGGTAGCTGGCTGACAAACAAGGTCTACTGTTCAGAGTTCTATAGATTCATACGTATGGAAGGCTAGGTTCTTGTGTAACATCAAACCAGCATGATCAAACAGGTTAGGTTTAGGATAAGGGCTGGGTTTTTAATTGTTCTAGTTTTTCTATTATGTAAAAACAGTCACCTTTGCCACAGGGCTTTGAGGATGGCTCACCTATTACCGGTATTGTCAGGTGTCCATAAACCTCTGGGCATATTGTGTATTTTACAGACTTTTGCATTAGCATTTCGATCCTACAGGACGTATTAACAAAGTCTAGAACCAGGCATTTTTTCACTTTCATGGATGTGGGAATGCATGGTCAGGAGTGTGCAGGTTTTTATAACAGCTAAAAGGGTCTGCATCTGGGATGGATGTTCAGAAAGCACAAGTGTTATGATTAGGTGTGTATTAGGTATGTTTAGTCCAGTGATATGTTGATTAGAACATTGCCAAAGGGCCTCCGAGTGGCGCAGTGGTAAAGTGCTCGCCCTATCATCCGGAGTTTGCGAGTTCGATTCCTGGGTGATGCTGTAACCTCTCGCAGCCGGAGGTCTAGAAAGAGCTGATTGGCCGAGCTCTCTCAGAAGGGAGGGATAGGAGCGGATAGCGCTGTCCTCCGAGTGTGTTACGCCGCCCCAATGGTGTGTGAGCAAGCAGTTCGAAAAGTTGCAGTCGGCTGGCGTCACGCGGTTCGGAGGAAACACGTGATAGTCTTCGGCCCTCCCGGCTGAGTGGTAGTAGTAGCCTCAATGTGGGAGCCCTCTAGTGACGGGGAGGAATTGGACACGACTATATTAGGGAGAAAATCAGGGAATAATAATAATAACATAATAACAAAAATAATAATAATAACAAAAAAAAGAACACGGCCAAAGGAACCTAGCTTAGGTACCAAATATGTTGTTGATCTTTCACCTGCTTCCATCAAGGTCCCACATGGTCCCGCAACAGCTGATCATACAATTCCCACACACAAACAGGTTTTATGCCGGATGCCCTTTCCGATGCAACCCTCGCGTTTTATTGGGACCGGCACTGCTTTCAGTGGCTGAATTGAACCCAGGCCTTTTACATGGCAGGCGAACCTATAGTACCACTGAGCCACCAATTCCCTTAGCTACCAAATATCCTGCTAGAAATTTAAATGGTCTATATCTGATAAATCATGAATCAATTAACAATTTCTCCCAGTGGTATCATGGTAATATTGATTACCTTTAAACCTCTAAATGGGTAGGTTAATATCGATAACACAGAACACACTACAAATCCTCTGCCCAATGGTCAACCATGGACACTTCATCACATTTGAACGAAGGCTGATGTGTAAGGGCCCTTAACTATAGAAACTTCAAAAGTCTTAAAAAGAAAATCCTGTTTGCAGTCTCAGAGTTGGGTATGTGTGTGTACACAGAACGACACTGTTTACCTTAAGCTAAACAGACTATTATGCCGCCAGACCCAAGCAGCTAATCCCACCATCCTGCACCACAGAATCCAGGTAAAGTGGTCTTAAATCCACAGCCGCTTATTCTGCGCTTCTCGCTGGCCCTGCGTTCTGTTAAGCCTCAACTATCAGTCCAAGAAAGGATCAGAGTCCCAGATCCGCTTGGAAAGAGCAGACTGGCAAAGGACCAGTTGTTTGACAAGTTAATCTCGTCTAAACTGAGGAAGGAGTGAACTGACATGTGACTCACGGCAGCACTCCCACAGACAGTCTGAGATTTCTCACTGTGCACACAGCAGGCTTGGACAAGGACGGCAGGGCAGAGCTTCAATTAAAGACTCTCAGGAATATTATTTTCAGCCAAGCTGAACTGATGACTGGGGAATAGAGTTAATACAAAACTTAATAACATTTAATGGTCTGATAATCATGCAGCAAAGATCTACATGCATCTACAGCATACAGTTAGCAATATGCAGTACACGGAAGGTATTAAGAGAGCTACAGAATCGTAATTTATCATAGTGTGGTCAAAAGTGGAATTTTCCGCAAGTGTGGTCCATCTAGCCAAGACATGCTTTGTGTCTGAGGTTTGCTTCTTGAGTTTTTAGTTTTGCACAAGAGCAAGAAAGTACAGTAAGCTAATGAGTTACGGGTTAACTCCAAGCAAATGGCACAGTGTGTCTCAAACAGACTTGTTTATGGTATGTGGTTTCTACCCCAGTGTGGCATTGTTATCTATTAAAATCAATAAAACAAAAAGTTTAAAGATTTGAAATGGTACTAGCAGCAATCTTTTTTTCCTCTGTACCATATCACAGTTTTGGTCTAGTTCTCCTGGGATGGTCTTCATGACAGCCAGTTTTATCATGGTGCTTGATGGTTTTTTTTTAATGCCTCTGACAATACTGTTCTTGGAAGAACTATTCCAGAATAGCTGACGTTCGTGTCTTAACAATAACAGTCAGTTGTCATTTTGTTGTTACATAATTACCTAATACTATATCTGTTTTTTTTTTCATTCATTTATTTTCTATACATCCTATCCTGTACAGGGTCGTGGAGGGGCCTGGAGACTTTGGGCACGAGACAGGGTACACCCTGGATAGGGTGCCAATCCATTGCAGAGGTGTTATTTCAAAGTTTTGAAATCCCCAGTACTATTCTAGAATGTAGAAAGTCAATCAAAAAAACACTGAATTAGAAGAGGTGTCCAAACTTTTGCCTTGTACTGTATAGTCAAAAGACATGCTTAGTTTTTATCACCTCCAGGGTTGAGGGTTCAAATCTCACCTCTGGTCCTTGCATGTGCATGTTTCCAGGTATTCCAGGTTTCCTCAAAGTCTAAAGACATGCAATGCAGGCTGATTGGTGTTTCCAAATTGCCTGTAGTGTGAGTGTGTGTGTGTGTGTGTGTGTGTGTGTGTGCTTGTGCCCTCCAATGGTTGGCACCCCATCCAGGGTGTACCCCCTAGTTTCCTGGGATAGGCTCCAGACCCCCCGCAACCCTACACAGGATAAGACAATACACGAATAGTCAAAATATTCACTCTATGAATGTTACTAATTATCCAAATGAAGTGTTTTGACACTCATGTGACTATTAAACTAGCTTTTAATGGCAATTAAACAAACAACAGCTTGTTTGTCGCACTAATATTTAATTCCAATTAATTTTAAGAGTGAACATCATCGTGAAGCGGCTTTATGGGAATTAAAATTGTGGACAAGAATTTAAAAATCTATACGTTTTTAGGATTGTCACTTAAGCGAGCCTGAGGCGATGGTGGTAAAGGAAAAACTCCCTGAGACGACATGAGGAAGAAACCTTAAGAGGAACGGACTTGAAAAATATTGATCATATTATTTATCCATATTACTATTTTATTTTTGACAGTCTTAGATGTTTTTCCATAACATTGACTTAATATTGGAACGTTTAAGCCTTATTTTCTACAATATGTTAATGTTGTAGTTTCAGTGGAAAACTAAAAAAGCAAACTTCAGGCAGCTTGGCTGAACTACACATGGCTGGCAAATGTCACACTTCAAAAAAAAAAAAAAAGAAAAGAAGAGAAAAAAAAGTTGATAAAGAGTGTACTTTTCTGCTCATTTCCTGCTGAAGATCATTGTTATGTGCAGTCAGACTGAGCATTCTCAGCAACCTTAATTTGCTATTACACAGCTCGCATATATTCACTTTATGCTTGGGCAATAACAACTTGTGAACATGATCTCATCGTTTTTGAGAAATATCACAGTCTGTGATGATAGCACTGTTTCTAGTGAAGCTAATTTCGGTCATGAATAAAACTTAGACATCCAAATAGATTTGTCTGATCTTTCATATTCATGGGGATTGTACACCAGCAGCTATAATAATGCTTTAATAGTGAGTAATTCCCAGTAAGAATAAACCATTTTTAATTTGGCTGTTTAATCCTCATGCCACAGTGTTTCCTCGGTGTTCGGCGTTCACCGTGATGTGACAATGATGCGTCTTCTATTGGTCTGTTTAATAGTGAAGTCACTGTAGATAGAAAATGATTTATTACTAGAAAAGTAATAATGCTATCTAATTATACTTTTCTCTGTGCCAGAAACAATCTGTTTGCTATTGTTAAATTCAGGATGTAAAATTCGTGCACTTCACGTCCGGTGTTCCTGGAAATGGCTCCATATTGTTATCCATATATTCATTTACTGATGATAAATGAATGGATTAATTCTAGCTAGCTCTCCATGGACTGGTGAAAGCTCCACAGTCCAATAATGACCCACAAAATTGGTTACCTTTTATCTTATCAAACTTATTTGGAGACAAGCTTCAAAATTGCTAGCTAATTACTAAAATTAGCTAGCTGGATATAATAATAAAGAGTCACATGGTGGTGTAGTGGTTAGTGCGGTCGTGTTGCGCCTCCAGGGTTGATGGTTTGATTCCCGCCTTCAGATCTTTGTTTGTGTGTTGGAGGGTTTCGTCCGAATTCCTCCCACCTGCAGGTTAAACTATTTGGCATTTCCAAATTCCCCCGTTTCTTGTGTGCCCTGCAGTGCCCTCCCATCACCCTGTACATGATAAGCGGTATAGAAAATGAGTGAGAGTGAGTAATGATAAAGAAAAAAATTCCCACTTGACACGAAAACACATAAGTTAAATATTATCACCAAAAAAAAGTTGCCAGCATCCCAAATTTCAAATGACATGAAATTGTTGATACGTTTATATATTTGATATTTGGATATGGATATTTGATACGTCTACGAATATTTCACGTGATCAGACTGATCAGTCCTCCCTGGTTGGCTTGGGCAAAAAGTTATGCTAATATGTGGTTCTTTATTCCAGTCATTGCCACCGTGTGCTCTGAAAAGCTTTCTACCGCTGTAACATACCTGACTCATATCAGCTAATTACGTGTTCTCTGGATTGAACGCTGATCTCATTTCCAGCACCAAATCAGTGCAACATCATCTGGCATTTTATGTTGAACTGTGAGCATGTCAGCAAAATTTTGAACCCTGATTAAAACTTTCCCATAACCAACTGCCCTGAAGAGAAATACACAAGTCGCTTTAGTAGCTCGCCAGTCGTGGCACTGCTCTTAAAGGTATTATTGAGGAAACTTGAAAAACACCTTGCCCTTAGCAATCTCGCTCCTCAATTATTTAAATATGCTTCAATTTTCAGCTCATGTACTTGGAGGCGTCTGGTCATTGAGCAAATGATCTATGGCCATTAATTTATATTAATTTATATTATATTGTATTCTCTTGCTTTTGACCCTTTTTTCCTTCAACACACATTCTCATTCACACGCACACATACACACATATACACACACACTCATAAAACAAAACAGGAAGTAAAAAATGAATCATTATGCGATCTTAGCTGACTTACAGTATGCCAGGTGCTCTTTATTACTTTTTCCAACTTGACTGACACCTTTGGAGATGAACCCAAAGCTCATCACACTAACTTTAAAACTGCTCTGTGGCCAGAGGGAATAGTGTTGAGTAATTTTTTTTTTTTTTTTTAAATCATGGTGGAGTATTGAGGGTTTGACAGTGGCCTGAAGCAAACGGTTAGGTAACCTTGTCCTTTATAATACCCTTGAATACAACGACACATTATGCAAATGCTTGGCTTGTCGTGGATGTTTAGGCAAATTGTGTTTGGTCAAATTTGTTAACTCATTTTTTTTTTAGTCAAATTTCTCAACATTGTTAACTCGCTGTTTAGTTACATTTCAACAGCCCTGTTGGTGTTGTATTTTTTTGGTACTGGTTTAGATAACTTTAATCGTCTAGGTGTGTATTTAAACCTTAAATGTTAAAGCCTTGATGTTTTGTTGATCTTGCATTTGTTAACATTGTGTTTGGATAAATGTCTTAATCTCACATTCAATTACATTTCTTAATGTCACATTTAGTTTATTTATCAATCTTTGTGTTTGGTCTTACTTTCACAGTTAGTTTGATTTCTTAATCTTTCCTCTAGCTCTTTTTATGAACTTTTGGAAGACGCCCTTATCCATAGCTACTTACATTTTTTATCTCTTTATACATCCGAGCAGTTGAACATTAAGGGCCTTGCTCAAGGGCCCAACAGTGGCAACAGGGTGGTGCTGGGGTGTGAACCTGGGACCTTCTGAACTGTAATCCAACACTTTTTTTTTTGGAGCTACCTACTCCAAAGCAAGATTACTATTTTTGCCAAAGATTACACAATACAATCTTTGACTTCTTTCTGTTGGGCTTTTGGATGTACAACAGCAAATATAACACATGCAGGTTTTAATAAATAGGCAGCATCTAAGTAAAAAAACATTTTAAACACAGAATTCAAACACATTAGTTCAGCATGTGCTCACATTATCATAAAGTTTGTGCTGCTGTTGTTAACCACTGTTTTTTTTTCCCTGTGAAAACTCTAAGCATCTCAAACGTTGGGTATGTTTTCAATAAATCCTTCACGCAGATGACAAACAGACCACCATATTGAAGCCCCACTCATGTCTAAATGTGAGAATTCGTGCTAGTTAATCAGGCTGGCTAGCTACATTATGTGCAGACATTACTCACATCAAAATAAGCTAGAGTTGTACAGTAGCACCAAGCAATATCAGTCAACACAATTCTCATTCTGATACATCTTGGTGAACCAATATCTCCTCTTAACATGCTGAATCTTACACAATCGCTTTCTGCAAGGGTTATATGTGAAAGAAAAAAAATGACATTGCTGTCAGTCTGTTCTATATGGGATTTATAAGCACAGAGATGGGTTTTTTTTCTTTGTTCTTTTTTTTTTAAGTACAAGACTTTAAGAGGTCAGGGAATTTTTATTCATATTCATACATATCGGCGTAAGTAGGGTCTTGAACCACCCCTCATTCCTTTATATTTTGCTTTCAGGGTGTACAACATTGTTAATGTCGTTTTGATGAATAGTTCTTCAGAAAAAAAAAGAGAAATGCTTTTTTGTTTGTTTAGCCACAGAGTGACCTATGAATCATTCGAGCATGAAAAAAATCTAACTGAAGGAAGGAACCAGTGAGAAACAAGTGCAGATGATGACGGATGATCCCCATTATTATACTGGTGAGGCTGAATGCTGAGGGATAGGAATAGACGAGAGGGGAAATGAGGTTGCTGCTAAACAAGCAGTTGTAAAATTGTAGCTTTAGGCAATTTGCACTTTTTCCCCATTTATTTAATGTAATTTCTTATAATATGAAGAAATGAGAGGTGTCTCAGGATTTCTGAGCAGTACCGTAGCTCTTGTGTGTTAATAATCAGCTTATTATTAAAGGTGTCATGGTGGTGCTGTGTGAAGCAGACTTACCTCACAGCTCCAGGGTCTCTGGGCTCAGGTTAGTTCCTGCGTTCTCACAATGAGTGTATATCAGGTGGGTGAACTATATACTCTTAATTTGCCCCCAACTCTGTGTGTGTGTGTGTGTGTGTGTGTGTGTGTGTGTGTGTGTGTTTGTGTGTGTGTGTGTGTGGTGCCTTGTGTTAGACACTCATGATAAGGTTTGCACCTATGAAGAAAATCGGTGAACAAATTAGTTAATTATTTATTTGTAATAAATAAATAAATAAATAAATGATCTCGATATATATTTTTGGGGTCTGTTAGTAGTATTACAAAATAAATCTGTGTATATATCTAGTGATAATAAGAAGAATCGTGCTACAGTCCTTTATCACACTACAGTACTTATGTAAAAGGTTCATGATCAATGATCGCGTCATGGTGTTTTGATGTCTTTCATGTTTTATATAGAGTGATATACTGTATTCACCTGGCAGCTCCTTTTTATTCATTAATCTCCTCCTTGATTGACGAGAGACATTTTGACATTGAAGTTGTGCCGCGCGAACACAAAGCGGAATAACTTTGGACGAAAACAACATCCACGCTCGCATTCAGAAGAATCATATACGTGGAGGCACTTGAGCATATAGACATTTTTTTAAATTATTATTCTGCGCTCTTTGATGTGCACTTGAACTCTTAATTGAGACAGAGACCTTCTCTGAATATCCACACTTGGCTTTCCTCTAGAGTTAATTGATTTCAGTCATCTGCCTGTCTGTCATCGTTATACTGAAGCACAGAGAGAAAAGCGAGTGGATATTAGGCATTCAGCTTAAAGGTAATGAACATTATTTAAATTAATTACCTCGTGAAGGGCAAACACCTTTTCAATAGCAAACCTTCGTATGGGGCCATGCATGGCGTGAATGAGGCCATGTAGATGCACTTCAATAGCTTGTTCACTGGAAGGCCATTCGCTGCGTCAAAGTCGTTTCCTAGCATTCCTCGCATCTCGGAAATCAAAACGAACGTCCTAGAGCACCACATCACGCGCACGTATGGACTGTACATTGTTTGTTTTTCTCAACCCCTTTATCAAATGCCATTCAATTACTAAACAAAGAGCGAAATGTAGAAATGCAGCTCTTACCTTGCCAGTAGGAAGAATGGAAAATTTTTTTAGTCGGCGCTCATCAAAAAGGCCATGGGGGGGAGAGATAAGGGGGGGGGGGGGTGGAATAAACAGATTGGAGAAGCAATTGACATTTCCCTAAAGCATGCAAGGGCTTATTTGCATCAGTTCACTGGCTCATGTTTTATTTATCTGTGATCACAACTGATCGTGAGGGAAATTCATCAATAGGGATGGCACCAGGGAGGCTGCAGTTTGTGCCATGTTCAGAACCCCCACACACACACACATCTCGCCCCTGCACCTTTACACCCAGCGCTGAGGTGACGGATTTCTCCATCGCAGCCATGCTTGGAGGAGCTCCATATGGCCAGGATCAAAGGTGTAGTTCAGTGCACGGTTCTGCTTGGTTGCCAGCCACCGCCATTAATTAGAAAACAAGATCAGAGGCGGTATTAAAATCCAATTAAGCTGGTATGAACAGATTGCCAAGTGATGTTCACTAATGTATTACTGAGCACCATGCAAATTTCAGCGCCCGTGTTTGGTTGGTGTGTGTGTGTGTATGCATGTGTATGTGTGTGCATTGCTTGTGGTCGTGCTTGTCTTTATCCCCCATGCTACTTTCCGGGTGCCCGTTGAAAATCATTCAAATTGCCTGAGTGATCACACTTGGCCGGCGCACCGTTACCTGGAGGGTGCCGAAGCCCTAAACAGCGCGGGCAGTTTCTGCCAAGCAGCACACTGTCACGGGTTTATGTAAACTACAGCCTCCATGTGCTATAGAGAAGCTTAATTCGCGATGATGGGATCATTCAAACAACCTGAGCAAAGTGATCACGTTAAATCAGGCTAATGACGCCGATTCCCTTGGACGCAGGACATCTGAACCGGGGGAGGATAAGTGGCTCCAGCTGGTGGTCCACGACCAAACACCGCAGCCCAGATGAAGGCTTCACGGGAGGAAAAATATCAAGCTACATAATACCAAGCTAATGAGTGTCAGGAAAGAGACCTCGAGTGTCAGGAAATTGCCCCGGTCCAGAAGACATGGCAACAAACACAAGTGATTAATTGGATTTTCGGAATAGAGGAATGCAGAAAAGAAGAACTATTTTCTCTTTCAGACCATTTAAAAGGGGTCAATGATAAGACAGACTGCTCAGGAGGATTAACAATTTAGCATCCGAAATTCTTAAAATACTCCATGATAGGAAAATGTAAATCTAGCCAACATTGGAACGATGCATTTCATTGTCTTAACAACGTAACGTATTAGCAATGGTGGGGTTTTTTTCCCCATTACATTTTAATGCATATTCACAAAATACAATTTCTAGACGAATAAGTTAGAGGTGAAACACACCAAGGCATGCTATTATAGGAAAATAATGTAAGATTGGATGATGTAAATTACAGTAACCCCAGTTTACTCCCTGATCAACATATTTTCATTTTATAATATTATATTGTATATGCTATCTATATATATTCGATTATTCAAAGCACAATTTGAATAACATAGCATTTATTTTAATTAATCAACACTGTCTGATTCAAGAATGTAACTGCTCTGTAAATCTGTAGTGTCACAAAATGTCTTCGACTGCTGTTAGTTAATTGTATGTCTAAAGAACCTCCCCAAAATGCTACATCGTTTACCCAAGGAAGGAAATTTGCAGCTTATGAAAATCTAATTATTAAGCGGGAATCGTGTTGAGATTTAATGAATCACTAAAAAATCATTATGCAATATGACTGGATGGAAAGGCGACTATATGACAAAACTCACCCGCTGAGCTCATGTCGGGGTTGAGGTCCATCCTAAAGGTATGTGATTTTTGAAAGCTGACCAGCCAGACGTGCTTTAAAAACTCAGGATCAACACGATAATCATGGTACACTTCCATAACAGAACATTATCTGACAGGATGAGCATGCTGACTTGTCTCCTAAGCTTCAATGCACGTAAGCGTGGGGGAAAAAAGTGCAGTTTTGATATCTGAATGTCCATGACAGTGACCTGTTCTTCCGCTCCAAAGCCACCAAGGTCTCCGCAACAGACAAAGAAAGGCAAGTCTCAACTCTTTGTATGAGTCATTGAAAAAATCCTTTAGCTTCCATCTAACTCATTTAACAAATTCACTCGAAATGAAAGTTTCCAAACCTTTCCAAAAATAAGTTAAAGTCTGTTTTCAACTGATTAAAGAAGGGGCTTCTGAATTCATCATTATGTATCAGACAAGCTAGTTCACACTAGTTTACTTAGTGTCAGGAATGGAGCTCAATAGACAAACACACTCATTTGTCATACCATCCTTGTGAGGACTTTTTACTGAAGAAAATATATAAATACAGTACAGCTATCTAATGCTATACTTATACCTAAATCTAAGCCTAAGCTCAGAAGGTAAATATGCATTTTTTTATAATAATAAAAAAAATAATAAATAAAAGCTTAACTTTCTGAAAAACAAACAAACATACACACAAAACAAATGCAGTTTACATTGTGAGGACCAGCACACACAATTGTTTTGGCAGGAATTCTAGCCCTTGATGGCACATTTGACTCCCATCAAAATATAAAACACACACACATGTGCGCGCATACACACACACACACATACACATTTTTCATACCATCCTTATGAGGACTTTTTACTGAAAAAATATATAAATACAGTACAGCTATCTAATGCTATACTTATACCTAAATCTAACCCTAAGCTCAGAAGGTAAATAGGCATTTTATTATAATAAAAAAACCTTTTAAAAAAAACTTCCCCTCCTTGAACCACCACCTTATCGTGGTGGAGGGGTTTGCGTGTCCCAATGATCCTGGGAGCTATGTTGTCG
>JAQQZS010000020.1:15643840-15660354 GCA_030068045.1 Platyallabes tihoni | reverse complement strand
GGCACAAGGCGGGGTACACCCTGGACAGGGTGCCAATCCATCGCAGGGCACACACACACATACGCACATTCACACACAATTTATCAATAATTTATATATTTTATATATATAATTTTGAGTTGATAAATAAATATTGGCAGACATCTTTTTACGAAGATCATTTGATCAATTATTTGCTGTTAGCTTAGAAAAACATGGTAGACTACAAAGTAGTACATTTTAATTTTTATATTTATCACAGTTTAAATCACAATCACAATATGTGTCAAAATAATGGTATTGTGATTTTATTTTATCGAATCGTGCAGACGTTTTAGTGTCTATGTAACGAAGCTTCAGACTTACTACAAGCAAGGGGTGATGTTCTTATATGACATCACAAAATGAAAAGGCGAAAAAAATCTAGCCAGCTTGTTCAAGCCCAGATCAATATAAGAATTTAATTTTATTTTTTCATCTATTTATTTATTTATTTATTTATTTATTCGTACATAGCGGAGACCCACCTGAACGCCTAAGCATGACAAAAAAATAAATAGGTCGACTTTAATGAATAGAAGAAGTACGCAGAAGAAGTAAGCTGTTTATCAGCCAATCAGCATTAGATACACAGGACAAGACACTGTTAGGATTTTTTGCACGTGGTGTGTCTGTGCATGGCGTGCTTTCCTATAACCCCCTACTTTGTCACGTTGTGACACAAATTCGCAAATACACAGAAGTTTAAACCAGCCTTGACATGTCATCGGCAGTGATTAAGGACCTGCGTGTGAAATACTGGAGTGATCTCGCTCACTTTCTGCGTTTCTCGGTAAGTTTCGTGTTTGAAAAAAAAAAAAGAACGGGCTGAAAAATGAGAGCGCAATATCTGGAATTCTGCCATGGTGTGCTATATACTGTATGTTCCATTTTATTACGTAATATTTTTTTATTCTTACCAATAAAAAAAATGTGTGGATGGAGACCAAGGGGCTAACCCTTGCTTTGATATTCAGAAAAGATACAGCATAAGGACGAAGTTGAACCACCTGACATTGGAATGGAAAGCATAAGTGCAGATGTCGTACTTTACATGTGTGTGTAGATATTATATTAAAAGTATTCGTTTAACCCTAAACTACCGGAGTGCATGCTTATATTCTAGTGCCTCTGAATATGGAAGAGTGTGTGTGGAGCAACTAAGCCACACACACACACACACACACACACACACACACACACACAGACATTTTAGAAGTTGACCGGTTGTGGCTCCACCTGCAGGATGACCGAGGAGAGATGTAGCACACACACACACAAACACACAGCACACACACTCAAAATATTTTGAGAAAAGAAAAAAAAAGTGGACATAAATGCTTCCCTCACCTCTTACACACACTCTGACATGAATCTTGGCTTGGCTAGATGCCCACTTTCCAGCAGGTGGTGTGGGCGTTTGTGTGTGTGTGTGTAAGAGAGAGAGAGAGAGAGAGAGAGAGATAAATGAGCCTCTCTTTATAAGCTCGACATTTTGCTACACCTCCGTCGTCTCCCAGTGCTGGCTAGGGTACACAGGCAGCTAATTGAAAACACATACTGGGCCTGAGCGGTGTGCCATCATCAGATAGACATGAGGGGAGCAAGAGGAGGGGGGGGGGATCCTGTGCCAGAGGCTGGAGCAGACAGTGAAGAATAAGTGGAAAGACATCTCTGTCAATAAGAGCTATGACTCCTGCCCTGGCCGCAGCGATACAGAGTGCACTGGTTAAGATTTTCGTGGCATCGCAGCAAGCCTGAATCATGGTTCGGGCACCCGCCCCAGTATGTGTCGCTACGCTAAGACCCGGCTGGCATGTGCCAGCGATGGCGAAGGGCTTTTGGGGTTTGATGAATGACACTCGAGCTTGTGGTTGAAGGGAGACGCAGACCGCCGTGCAGGAAAGGGAGAGGGAGAAAAAAAAAAGCAAGCGAGAGGAACAAGATCAAAGGGAACGTGAGCTGGGCGCTATGCATCTTGTCAGTCTTCTCCTGGATGGGCACCATCTCCCACCCACACACCCACAGGCTTTACACGTTCTCCCTCTCTCTCTCTCTCTCTCTCTCAAACACACACACATACACGCACAGTGCTCCAACATAAGACTGAGAGAAGCAGCATGCAGATCAGAGTGAGCGCAGGTAGATCCGACTGTCGCCAACGATACTCCGACATCTTCATCATGACTGTGGGAGGTGTGTATTGATCTCCTCAATTCTGCAGAAGGAAGCCTGGAATCCATAAGTGGATTCCAAAACGACTATGCCATGTCTTATGTGTGTGTGTGTATGTGTGCATGCACTTCTGCATGTGTGTGTGTGTGTGCGAGCTAAATGGCACGAAGAAACAGTCCCGTATGGGAAATAATTGCCCCGCCATTTTTTGGGATAACGTACCCCATAATGGTCCCCAGCTGAGCGCAGGCATCTAGACCCATTTAAAGGCCACTGTAAAAACTCAGCAGACCCTTAGAGTGCCTTCCAAAGCAATCAGGCTGCTATAATCAGTGTGTGTGTGTGTGTGCGTGCGTGTGTGCTATAAAACGGCTCCTCAGATGCTTCTCGGCCCTTATGATGGCAGAAGCCGCCACACATGCCAGCCACCTTATTGCCGTGCCTGCTGGCACCGAGCCCCAGCGCTGACCATATTACACAGTGTGTGTGTGTGTGTGGGTGTGTGGGCCGGGGGGGGAGGGGGGTGTTGGGATTTAGTAAACAAGTACATTTCTACCTTAGATCACACAATCAAGAGCTGAGAAGGTTTTAGTTTTAGCTAAAAGGTTCAGTACATGTAGATTAGAGAAGAGAAGTAAAAAAAAAAAAAATCATGATACAGATAAGATTAAGATACCGCTAAGCTAAACTAAACCAAACCAAAAAGCAATGAATGAACTCAACGTGAACATGCAAATAAATCACAGTAAACGCCATACTGCCACTCAGGTTCGAACAAAAATGGCCACGTCACCCAACAACACCCCCCCCCTCCCCATCCAATCCTCCGCGTACCCTTCTCCTGGCTGGAGCCGTGGGGGAAATAAACAAGAGGAGATTCGTTTTTCCCTTGGCTGTTATCACGCCGATGCATTTCAATCCCTGGCTCGGTTCCCTACATAGCTTATGGTTAAGGAGATGCTTTCATCTCGGCAGCGCCTGTAGCGCCAGGGCCATGGCTAACTCAGTGAGCGCGTCGGGACAAGCCTGTGCTGGCACGAACAAAATCTGATAAGATCGGGGCCTTATTTCATTTCACAGGGGCTCCCACAGAGACAATGAAGGGCGCTTAGGGTAAAACATGGTGTCCTTCGTCTAGTTAAACCTACACTACAGTATGTACTGTAATGGCACGAGCTCTTATTAGCATGACACAGCATTTTTCCTATTGTGATCTAAGAAAAGGTGCTGCATTTCAGAGAGCGAAAACAGACTCGGGTCTAGCCTGAGGCGAAGCTAAACCGGTTTCGATTTACCGAGAGATGTCATACAAAGGCGAAGCCAGGTGAAATTGCCAACGATCAACTCTCCAGCCCGTGAGAAAGCGCAGCGTACGGGCGCGCTTCTCTTCTCGAGGCGAGGTCTGGCTTGTGTTTGCTGCACAGTGAAAATAGTATCCACAGCAAAGCGGCGGCATATGGCCCAGTCATGGTCAGCACGCGGCATTCATCACATCAAGACAGATCAAGATCAGCGCCAGGGAAAGAGACAGACAGTTTCGGCGAGGGTGGAGGGGGGGGGTAATAAGACAGACGTAAAAAAAAAAAAAAAAAAAAAAAAACAGTGTATGAGAACTTTGGTGTTTAAAAAGCGGTCGCGTTTTTTATAATGCCACCCAGAACGGCAACGACAATAACGGCGCTGTAACTGAGCTGGTAAAGCTCAAGCCCGACACCACACTTTACCACTGAATTAAGCTCGGGCAACGGGATCTCGCCGTCGACGTGAGACGTTGTAATGTCTGCGGAGGGAAAATGTTTGTTTTAGACGGCCGCAGCTTCAGATCTCACTTACTTCTTCGGCTAAGCTAGTCCTCTGCTTGACAAACGTGTTAGTCTGAGCGCTAATAGACAGCGGCCTAAACCTTTAGGGATTTAGGAGAAGCAGGAAGGAGCGTTTTTTTTTTCTTTTTCCCAAAGAGATCAGTGCGTGCGACGTTTATGAGCGTGCAACACCCTGCGCTTTTCACCTTAATACCTTCCCGAGGGGATGCAAGAGAGCCGACTGAATATGCGGAAAATGTGCGAGGGTGTGTAAGCGTGCGTTCAGTGCATGTCACGATAAAGCGATGTCTATATCTCAGTGTAACACGGCCAACGTCATCCAGGAAGCAGAAAAAGAAAAATGAAGTGTTAAAAAAAAACAAAGCTCTAGAAGCAGAGGGTCGCATCTGGGCGTCAGAGATGCGGTTAGCTCGTGGAGACACGATGAGGACGGGCTGCCGCGGACAGATCCAGAGGGACGTGATTCCTCACGAGCTGAAAACTATAACCAGAGCAATGATGTTTTTAATAATTATAATAAAAACTTAGTCTCTGTTTTCCAAACTTGTGCCACAGCCAGGCAGCTTCTCACAAAACGTGAGAGAACATTAGGCAAGTGCAGAGAGAGAGAGAGGGAGAGAGACAGCACGAGGGCTGAAAAGCGAGAGGGACCAAAAGGAAAACATCTGGCGAACACCGTCAGCACATGCTGAAATTTAGCGGCGGCGCTTGCAGCCTAAATTAGTGGCGAGTTTTATTCCCTGCTGTGGTAGGAAAAATATCAAATCGGTTGCCATATGACTACCATAAAGCGGTATGTGGAGCGTTTGATGCCTTCATGTGGGAGACTTTAACTCCTTACAGGGCGGCGAGTGGAAAGCACATGGTGTGTCGCTCTTTTCTGCCACACTTTAACCGATCCAGCATGGAGCAGGGTCGAGAAACCAATCAGCCTTCCATCGGGCGGTCTGGGCCAGCCCCAAAAGCCACGCCTCCCATCCCTATCCCTTAAAGTCTTTGGGGCAGTGCAAACCTCCTGGGGATTTCACAAGCCAATAGAGTGTGTTTGTACTGCAAACTTACTTTTTTTTCCCCCAAATATGACTCACTTCATGAGAAAAGGTGGATGCTCTCGCCAGTAGGCACGCACTCACACACTCACAGACACACACCCACACACCCACACACACATACCCACATACTAGTCAATAGTTTGGACGCACCTTCTAGGCCAATGTTTTTTGATTTCTGAGCTATTTTCTACATTCTCGAACAATCTGATTTATTTTTAAACTATGAAATAACATGTGGAATTAGGTAATTTTGTAACAACAACAGCAGTCAGTTTGTTATTTTAAGACACGAAGGTCAGCTGTTCCGCAAAAGTTTTTGCAAGAACAGTGTCGTCAAATGCATTTACAAAACCCATCAAGCGCCATGATGAGACCGGCTCTCATGAAGATCTTCGCAGAAGAGCAAGACCAAATCTTACCTCCGCTGCAGAGGAGAAGTTCATTTAGAGTTACCAGCCTCAGAAATCACCAATTAACGTCAAACAGCACATCAGATTAGAGCCGTTATGAAGCTTTACAGAGCAGAAGTAGCAGATATACATCTCAATATCAACTGTTCAGAGGAGATTATTGTGTATTTTGGAGAAACGCCTTCAGTATTGTTTTACAGTGCGGAAAGAAATAAAAATCAGGAAACACCATGGATTTAGAGGGTGTGTCCAAACATTTGTATATATATATACAGTATGTGATGTGAAACATTTGAGACGCAACCTTCAAAAAAGTCAAGCTGGAACGAATTATTGCTCCAATAATGTGGAAAAAAAATTATACTACTGTACATGAGAACAGATTTAGGAAGATGTCCTCACATATGCATGTCTCATCATAAAATCCTTGTTGTTTAAGCCTAACAGCTGTGCAGCATATATTACAGTTACAGAATATACAGTACATTTAAGCATATTTGTATTGTTTAGTCATACTTGCCCTTGAGTTTTTTTTTTGGTTCTTCTCTCAGTCCAGGGTAAAATTACTTTTGTCTGAGCAAACACTAAAGCTATGGTCAACAAATTAGATTAGATTAGATTAGATTAGATTAGATTAGATTAGATTAAACGTTGGAGTCTATTTATAACATAATACACTTAATGTTATAAGAGTGCACAGAATGATCTAATGCAGTGTAATACCACGCTTGCCACAATATTCCACAAATTGTTCACAATAGCAGACAATTTGTTTTATGCTGATTGAATGAAAACCATTCAGCAAAACTTTCCTTAATAAACCATGAGCACATGATAACATCGTATGACATTATACATATTGTTATAATTATCTATGTATAATGCATTACACTTTATAGCTCATTATGAATGTTTAACATGGTGCATTGTAAGTTCATAAGACGTTATATCACGAATACCGAATCCCATTTGTTCTAGCGTATAATGATCCTGATTTATTTTCTTTAATAAACGAATCCCACTGCGAGACCAACGGCTTATTACCTTATTATGAAAATGTATAACATAAACAGATTCACATTTCAGATCACATGCTCGGTGGTACTGTATGTTCTAGACACTGCTTGTAAATGTATAAACATTATTATAAACCATGATGCATTTTCATAAATCATTATTGCATTTTATGGACGCATCCATAGATCATTCTGCATGTGGCTTTTATAGACAGGTTGCCAATTAATTCGAGCATTTTACCAAACCCTAAGTTAATGATTTAAAATCTAAAATACCATGATGCATAAAAAATTTTAAAAACATGACATTAAGCCGGTTTATATCAGATCTGTATAGAAGATACAGTTTATTCATCCTGTGTACTCTGAGTGACAGTGTGAGAAAATGGCTTTCATATCCGCTAACAATCTCTTGCCACTAACTAAACTGACACACACACACACCTATCCTGCAGACACACAAACACACACACACACACACTCACAAAATGCCACTGTAACCTCTAATCACAACCCTGAAGGCTGGACATCAAATGCAGCGGAGTCGAAACCAGATGATCAGAGGTAATTAACGCAGTTTCATATGCAAATTTAATTAATGCAGAACTACAAAGTCATTATGCAAATGGAGTTTTCCTTGAGCCCCTGCGCAAATATTCATCGCTCGGAACAGGGATCAGTCTCGCCATCTTTCGAAAATCTCTCCTCTCTCCCCTCTCTCTCTGTCTCTCCTGACACACAAACACACCCACGGATGCACACACACTCACACACACATACGCAGACACACATGCTCGCACACACGTGCACGCTCACACCTCTCTCTTCAGGGACGACATATAAATGCGAGAGAAGTTCTTTCAAACTTGAGATGGCGAGCTTTTTTTTGTATTTTTGGCACGGCACCAGGCTCTCGCTATCAGAGCAGGCAGCTGAGAGACTGGCGGAGATGATTTGGCACTGAAGCGAGACAATGAGACTGTTAGACCGGGACCATATGAATATGCATGACACTGATTACTTTCCATGATTAAAGACTACTCTAATATTTAAATGAGAGCACGCTCGGTGATTAGACGGGAAAGGGCCAGCGTGCGAGGACGTGTGCTTGCTTAGGAAGATTTAAAAAAATAAATAAAAAAGAGAGAGAAAAAAAAACGATTCAGGCTGCAATAAGCACCGTGTAGGTAGGTGTTGTCTGAGCGGGTTTTGCAAACGAGGGGAAAATTGATGGCATTTGTATTGCAAAAAAAAAAAAAAAAAACAGGTAGTGCCTTATATACTGAGAGACGTACCGTAATCAAAGCCGGTAGGTTTTGAGTTCGACCGTGACACTCTGGGTCTTGTTTACAATCCCATATAGCTCACACACTCGCATACATGTTGTGCAGACCACCATCTGCAGCAGGGAAACAAAAGAGCTCTTGGAGAACTCTTGATCAGGGTTCGGGCCTCGTGGAGCGAACATTTAGACAAGACAAACCTCAAAGGTTTGACGAAGCGTTCTCACTCGCCAGTGATTACGCTCACATCTGGAAGCTGTGTCATGCGCCGTGGCATAAATTCTGCACTGCACTGATTCGACTCAAATTAGTCACTTAAAAAAAGTCCTTCAGGTACAAACTTTTAAAAAATAAAAAGGGTGGAAATGTTAGAAACCGGAAATATTCCTGCTATTCCTGCCACTGCACTGAATATGAATGCGAACAAACTATGACTGAAAACACTAAAAATTGTCTACTTCCTTTTTTTTTTTTAACAACGAGAAGCTGAATACTCCATCTATACTCACACATTTGTGAGCAGGCACTTCGTTAAAATATACTCCAAATAAATATATTCCAACCCCTTCTGATTGTAATCCATCTACTTCATTAATTAAATGTGTACAGTAATATTTCCTCTATTTATTAGAGCCACTTGGCTTTTTTAATTTTTTTATTTTTATTCTAATTAGTATTATTCCTGAACTTACAGAACTAATTAAATTATTTATAGTTGTACTTGTTTTTTTTTTTAGTTATTAAAGTGTAAATTAATTTAATTAGATTTAAATTAAACAGGCTAATGACTAAAAGGATGCAATAATAAATATATTAACGTCTGGTGACTTCTAATACACACACACACACACACACAAAAAAAAAAAACCTTCCTGACTATGCTTCAACCATTTTGAGAAACACTTTTTAGATCATACATACTTCTAAATCAATATTAGTAATAAATATTTCTTTTATGTTGTATTTAAAGCTGCCAGTCCCTGTGACTTAAAGCTATTTGATTCAGTGCTGTAGAAATAGTGGAATGTTATGTGAAATAAAAATAAAAAAAGGGGGGTAGTTTTGGAAAGTCATTGGCCCACGACAGAGATACATGTACAAACATATTTGTTAATGTTTCTAAATTATTTTACATTAATAAAAATAACTCTGGATATGAAGACTACCTTTGTCCATTTTTGTGTGCTTAATGCATTTCTGGAAATAATGAGAGAAAACTCACAAGTTACAAAATTCAATTTTAGAACTGTATTAATGTTCCAAAAGTATATTTTAAGCATTTTGATTTGATTCAGTCCTTGATTACTTCTGCTTTTTATAAAACAAAAGAACATCGTTTTCCAAAATGAAAAGAAAACTCACTAACTGATGAACTTCCATGAAGCGAAGTTATTAAAATTCCTTAATGCCACTTATTGCTGGGCTAAATAAAAAGTTATAAATAAAAGCTAGTTAACAAGTTATTTAATATTAGTTAGCTAACAAAACAGAACCGCTTTGGAGATGAGACGTTAGATGATCTGTGAAATTGTGAAACCACAATATAGCACTGATTTGCTAAGTAGCTGTTTAACGACAACGTCTTAGTTAAAATGTGACATTCCACTTGCTTTACTACACATGGCAGGCACAAAAATGGATAGAGGAAGACTAGAAGAAACACTGAAAAAAACAAAACAAAAAAACCTGGCATAAAATGAAAGCTGACTACTTTCACTTTACTTTATTATTATTATTATTATTATTATTATTATTATTTTGCTTTGGATATATGCGAACTTTAACCTCACAAATGAATGAAACCTAAAAAAATAGAGGTTTTTTGTCTTTTTTTTTTTTAATGTACAACTTTACAATTTAAAGCTCCTATATGTATGAATCTAAATCTATAAATATTTTTTTACGGGGAATCTATTTAAGTCACTGCTGATTTTGTTGACGTGTGAATAAATTTCGGAGCTTACCTTGTATGTCTTATGGACACTTCACATTGGGGCTGGTCTCATTTCACGGGGCTGCATCCTTTATAAAGATTACGTCCAATTACGGCCAATTACATCACAGCCGATTGCGAATGGCCGATTACGTCACAGCGCCCAAATCTAGAAAGTCCATTTCCATTCTGCTCAACTATCTAACTCATAATCGCATTGATGGCCATGTTGGATTTAATTTACCTCCAGAAGTGCTAAACTGGAACTATCTCTGGAACTATCTCTGGAACTACGGAATTATCTCCTGAGTAATTACTAATGATTTCTTAGTCTTGTCTTAGCAACCTCAGATTACCTAAAAAACTTTTTTTCAGAAGCACCTGATTTTTGCTCAAATGAAACTGTGAGTCAAATGTCTGGTCTGACAGCTACTTCAGCTTCTTGGAAGTAAATTTCTGCACTGAGATAACAAGGACAGCTGATCTCTGTAAAAATTTAGTGCCACTGATCCTTTAAGCTGGAGGTCAGGGATAACTTGCACACACCTGAGCCAGCCATGCTGTCAAACTACCCCGGTGGGAACGTGATGTCGGGGGGAGGAAATGAGTTCAAGTGACGGCCAAGGCCGTAATCGAGTTCTGCCAGCGTGCCAGGATCGACCCTGTGGGACTGCACCGGACAGAGGGACATATCTCTACACACTCAGTCCGTCCTTAGCAGGAGAGGTTATGGACATAAATGAAGGCCACTTTTCCCTTTCATAGTTTACTGCCGCTAATCTTTTTATGCCTATGGCAAACTGCTGTCAGTAGAAAGACTGTCAGCGAAGAGTTCGGACCTGAGCAGTTAACGTTGTGTACTCATCAAACTCTAACCTTGAGCAATCAGGAATCATACATTCCTCCTCACCAAAGATACACATAAAGCGGCGCTGTCTTCAATTTGATAAGCAAATTTTTCACGGTTTGGGAAACTGCAGTTTTGCCCTCGGGGTCCTCTCTACCCTGCATGTCGACTGATAACCTGCTTTTCCCTGACACTTCTAAGGAATAAAATAACGTGTAATGTGCTGTTGTAGGAAAACAATCAAAAGCCAGTTCCAAAAGTAACTTTGCTTCACATCAAGCTGATATCATGCTGAAATTATTTTCTCGAGTAGCACTTCTCAGTGTTTTATCCCTCTTACATCACAGGAAACACAACGATGGCATTACATTTTCACAACAACAATCACTTTTTATCCATTTCTAGCGACATTTAACTCTAGATGGGTGAGTTCCTGTTATCGCTTTTCCCTTACCAGCAAAAAATGTCACCCAGAAACTAAAGACTTTCCTGGAGTGAAAAACTTGTACGGAATATTATTGTACAAAGCACTTTCATAAATATCTAATAAATGTCTATGTCACCATATTAACAATTATGGTCATTTAAGCAGATTATTATTATTTTTTTTTTTTTTCAAATCTGTTTCATATTAGCTTTGATGGATTTGCACCCAGTCCAGGCTGTACCCCGCCTCATGCCCTAAGTCTCCTGGGATAGGCTCTAGCCCACCTGCGACCCTGTATACAGTGAGTGTGAGTGTTTGATATTAGATTTAGGTTATTGTAGAGCATCCCCTGTACAGGACTGTGATATTGTTGTCACTTCAAAAACCAAAAGTATTGAAACAAGAACATAAATATAAATATGTGATTTGCCTTTCAGCCAGAATAACTGTCCGAGCTGCAGTTAAAGAAAATTAATCAACACCTTCTGATCAGAATTACGAATTAAACAACCCTTTGGTGATGTAGAAATTATGAGTGCAAGCATAGTCCATAAATAAGAAGTATAATACCTAGCTAAACTGGTGCAGAATAGAATAATATGATATCATGATTGTAATACATCATGCCACGTCTTGTTACTTTCCGGTTCATTTTCAGTCTAGTCTCTGTAGTACCTGATCAGTTTCAAAGGAATGTTTTTTGTTAGTTAAGCCACACAGCCACCTATGAATCATTCAAGCATAAAAACATCTAACTAAAGGTATGAACCAGTGAGACACAGGTCATCATCTGCACCTGTTTCTCATGTGTTCTACAGGCTGATGCTGAATGCTGAGGATTTGGAACAAACAAGAGGGGAAATGAGGTCTCTGCTGAGATTGTTAATAAACAGTAACAAGTTTATATTTTTATGTATAGTATCAATCATATCATTAGTTATATAATTGTTTAATGAAAATGTTACATATGCAGTACTGCGCAAAAGTCTTGAATCACCCCTCATTCCTTCAAGACTTTCGCGCAGTACTGTATAATGTAAAATTATTGTTAAACAATTATATAACTAATAGCTTCAAAGGCTGAACAATTACAATGAGATCATTTGTTTTACATAAACATAGGGACTGGAAATCTGGATTCAAAAATAATATTCAGGATGTTAATAATATGTTAATCATAACCATGACCAAAACAAAGTATAAAATTTATGCCATGACTCAAGCTGGTTACGATGGATCCCCACAGAGACAATTATTTAAATGGAGAATAGATTTTTCAAACAGTAAAATATAAATCACTTTTTTCATTTGATTCCCACTGTTGTTTTTAAAGTTTAATCTTTTAATCTCAGTAAAACCAAATTATGATAATCATAGCTGAATAAAAATTAATCCGCTCACAGGTCAGCCTTAGGCCAAGGTTGCAATATAGACTTTTAAAATTATTAATCTTCACGTCGTACAAGATCCCTTAACAGTCTTTGTGTTAAACGTGTTTGCTCGGCCAAATTTTACCATGAAGATCCTCTAACGATAGCGCTGTAATGAAGGAGATTTTTACATCATGCTTACGCTATCAATCATCGTGATCCAGAAGGCATGTCCGGAAAAGACAAATTTTCAAAAGTGAGTCAAAAGGAATGAGGATACGGTTTATTTTCTGTTCATTAGATGTTTCATTCATGTTTCATCATAGCTGTTACTGCCTATGTAGCAGTTCTGTCTTCTTCTTTTCTTTTCTTTTTTTTTTTTTAAATGAGCATCATAGCAGCAGTCACTCTCTGAGATTAACTTTTTTGACCATCAGTTATCACAACTGCACTAAATCGACCTTCGCTGAGCGGAACGTTACGTGACCTTCGACCGCCGATTCTAACTCACAAACGAAGAATTATTTTAAGAGGTGTGTTTTGAAACGCTTGAATGCACTACAGATTTGTGCTAAAAACAAGTGAAAGAATTGCATGCAAAGGTGTGAGAACAGTGTCTTTGTGGTGTTTGTGTGTTGTGGTGTGTGTGCTCTTTCTGAGAAACAAATCACCCTTGCTTTTGACCTTGTAGAATGGGCCAGCATTTGTCTTATGCTCATATTTAAGAAAGAGAGAAAAAAAAAAAAAAAAAAAAGATATTTTTTTGTTGAGTACTGAGGTTAAGTTTAACCTTAGGGCCGGGGTTATGCTAGGTCTAGACTAGCTACCTCAATGGAAATCCCCTACACATCCAGTAGTTGAGCCCTGTGTGTGTGTGTGTGTGTGTGTGTGTGTGTGTATAATGTACAGTACATTAGCTGCTCTTGTGCTCATGTTGATCGTATTAAACATGTTCTCTTGCAGCTCTGCTTTCTCTTGCATCTGACTAAACAGCAATAATAAATAATACCTTCCTATTTCTTAGAGCCATTGTATTTTAATGAGCTTCCCTAACCTTTTTTCTCATAATATATTAAATCCCCCCAACATGTAGGCTAAGGTTCAGGGTTCTTTTTTTTTTTTCTTTCTTTCTTTAATAGAAAATTGGTTTCAGCTGGCAAAGTGCTTCGGGCTGCAAGGGGATGTTTTATTACAAACGAGAAAGAAAAAGAGAGAGAGAGAGAGAGAGAGTGTGTCTCGTAGTACGTATTCTTATTCGTTTTCGTGCGCTTGTTTGATGTCATCTTGGACCGACCGAGTTTCATTTCAATGCCGAAGAGCTCAAGACAGTTAAAACACCTGGAAATGTTTTGGATCCTATCTAAATGTGTAGAATACGTCAAGTGGTGACTTGCTAATGAGACTTAATTGAAACAACAACCCAACACCGGCTGAGACTTCTGTAGCAAAGTGTGTGCTTTCATTTCCTTCAAGAAAACCATTGATTAAAACCTGGTACCAAAAAATAACCTGATCTCAAGAAAGAAGAACAAAAAAAAATCAGACAAGCACGTATGATGTGCTTTCATTGAATTTCATACAAATCAGAAATGATATAAACACCATATCCCCATCCTTAATCTTAGTAACGTCAATCAAATTTCTAAATGTGAGACCATGTTGGGGAAAATGAGGCGCTAAATATGTAATACAGCTGTTGAATATCTGCTCATTTACCCCAAGCGGAGTCTAATATGGACGTCTGATTGAGCTGATTAGCTAACTTAGCTAGCTCCTGTGGAAAAGCTTCTAGTAATGAAGATAAATTTAAAGTTTTTTTTTCCTTATACTCCTGTATTCTTGCCAATTTTCGCATCTTTTTTTCTTATGTTCGTCCAATGGGTGCTTTCACACTAAGTGCTTTTTTCTTTTCTTTTTTTTTTCTTTTTTTTTTTTAAATGTAATGCTAGATTTAGAAGCAGCAAGTTGGAAGGAACGCACCGTCTTTTATAAAGGAAAACGATCACGTTGCCATTTTTCAGTCACAGCAGAGACCAGAACTTGGAAAAATGTCAAGTTTGTAGAAGGATAAAAAAAGAAAGAAAGAAAAGAAGAGCTTTGTCAAGAGCTTTTGGCATCCTGACCAAGAGGGGCGAGCGATAAGAACAATCATGGAAGACTGCATGGAAGTTCTGGTGGAACAGTATATAAAAGCGCACATACAGTAATGAGATCCATGACATGTTGAATTGGAAATATTTCATGCTGCAATGTAACTAAAAATATTAACGTGTCTGTGTTTGGAAACGGCACTCGTGTGGACTGAAACGGCACAAATATGGAGTTCATTCTATCCGAATATCCGAAGCAACATTAAAACCGAGATTCGAACTGACCCCCAAGCGGCGTCTCTTCTCTTAATATTCTGCCCCCGAACCCACAACGAAACAAACACAGCCCTCACTACGGTTAAATCTTTATGTCATTTTTTTTTACTCATAGTAATATATATAAATAGTATTTTTGTGTACTTGCTCTATTTTATTTTATTGTTTTTTTTTCCCGCTTAAGTACTTGTGTATGTTTTAGTCTGTGCTTTTGTCTGAGCTGCTGCAGAACTGCAATTTCCCTCGGGATTAATAAAGATTTATCTGATCTTATAATATCTAATCTAAATACCGAGTTAAGGTAGTTACTGTAGCTGCTACTCGCTATGTCTGATAGTTTCAGAATGCACCTCAATAAGTGTGAACACACCCTTACGAAGTAACATGGTGAAAGTGGTTTTCAGGGTAATAAAATGAAAGAAAAAAATATGTATGTATGTATGTATGTATGTAGTATATAGGTATATATATATGTATGTGCGTACGTATACATATCTATATACAGACACACTGTATATGTGCAGGTGAGGCACGCCTGCATGTTTGTGTGGGTGTGTATGTGTGTGAATGTGATTAAGAGTCTCCTTTTCAAGCATGAAAGCACAGATGCGCTGCCAAAACGTAATGCACACCCCAACCCTTGGGTACTTCCTGACCGGTTATTCTTTGCTAAGCTCCGCCTCTCCCCACACACCTACGGGTTAACATATGTGCAAGCATGTTTTTTTTTGTTTGTTTTTTTTCAGTACAGTCCAACACACATACCGTTTACTTCTCTGTAAGCCCTCCCCCTCCCCTCCACCCTTGTACCTGTCGGTACACTCTCTTGCTTGGGGCAGATTCCTCTGGCAGGCGTTAGACGCTTTTCTTCCTCCTCTTCCTCGCCCGGTGTGACCTGGATGCCGATCTCCACGGGGCGGGGTCTCCTGGCGAGTTCTGCCCGCAGAGCACCGGGCGATGATGACGTGGCGCCGCCTTCGCCCGGTTTCTCGTAGCAGGCTCCGGCCCTACGGCACAGCCTCCGCTTGTGCTCGATGAAGGCCAAGATG
The DNA here is from genome assembly GCA_030068045.1 of Platyallabes tihoni. Classification (NCBI taxonomy): domain Eukaryota; kingdom Metazoa; phylum Chordata; class Actinopteri; order Siluriformes; family Clariidae; genus Platyallabes; species Platyallabes tihoni. Next base: position 15,644,585 of record JAQQZS010000020.1, on the reverse strand, counting down.
TCTCCCAGAGGGAAGTTGGTCTGACACTGGCCGCAGGTCAGCAGGTCTCTTTCTCCAGCGTTGCCCATCGGACTGGGAGGACACACCCCTGATGAACGCGGCTCGACGCCCATTTCATGGTTGGCCTCGGCTGCTGGAGATAGGACATATGAGACAGGGTCTTAATTCAAACGTTTTAATGTTGGTATTAAGATGTTAAAGGGGAGCTTTGGTGAAAAGCAGGCAAAAAAGTGCTTAAGACCTAGGTTAAAAGTGAGACGAATACAATTCCTCCTACTGTGTATCTGGTGGGAAATTTAATTATTCCGATTATTATTATTATTATTATCCACGATTCTAGTTATCCCACTTCAGAATTTTCTTATTGTTTACAGATTACACCAAGTCACACTGTGTCCTAAAGCTCATGATTGAAGAGCTGGATGTAGTTATGTGCAAAAAAATATGTTAGGTTTGATAGATATTTATTATCAGTGAGCTTTACAATCCTTATAACTCTAATTAGATTAGCAAAATTAGATTTTTTTTATCAAAATATTGGATCGTTGCTATTCTTCTCTCCTTCTCATATTCGATTTTATTTAATCTTTGATTTCATTCACCGGCGTGACATGTTCTTGTTAAACAGAAAGAAAAAAAAAAAGAAGAAAATGAGCTTGATGCTAACGAATACCACGTCCTCGGCTTCAGGGCACAAACTCAGCCTCGAGCTGACCTCGGCGCGTGATCCTGATAGTGCACGCTT
>JAQQZS010000020.1:15631340-15638840 GCA_030068045.1 Platyallabes tihoni | reverse complement strand
AGAAAGTACAATGTGATTCAAAGTTTCAGAAAAATTATGTATAGAAATAAATCACCCAAATGAAGATTACATTTTCCGTGGAACATGAAGCAGCTCGAAAAATGAAAGTGTACACACTCAGGCAAACACTCAGAGTATCCTTTTGATAAAAATCGTCTCACATGCTCTAAAAAAAATTAAAAATTAAATAATGGAAATTAGGATTGAAAAAAACAAGTTTTGTTTTAAAAAATTGTTTAAAACAAGTTTCCACTTTCAAAGGTGAAGCAATCTGGGAAAAATAAATAAAATAAAAAAAACTTCTAGGAATATTTATTAGTCAGAAATAAATTGTTAAAGGACATGAAACTTAGTATTGAAGACTTTAATGTGAAGTCTGGAGTTCAGCCAGACTGAGGGTCCTTTTATTGAGTCAAAAAATATGGATCAAAAAATGATCTATTCCAGAGACCAGATCGAGGTGTGTACTTATAACCAGGAGTAATGAGAAGCTCTTTAAAGGGTCAGATAAAAAAAAAATCTGTAGTTATAAAACTTAAGTTATAAAATATTTAGCACTGAATTGAATGAAGAATGGTGTTCCAGAGTTAGTGAGAGTGTGTGTAAGATTGCTATTGACAATGCGATGTGAAATGATTAGGCCTATTGATTAGGATCGTGCATGCACGTGTGTGTGTGTGTGCATGATTGTGTGTGTGTGTGTGTGTGTGTGTGTGTGCATGAATCTGCGTGTGTGTGGGACTACTCACGCTGCACGCTCTCCCTCTGGCTCACGGACAGGTGCTGCGGGTTGCCCTGCTTGCGGCGGGACATCGCCCGGCATCTCACACACACTCAGCACAGAGGAATTAAAGCAGTCCGTGAGGCACGCGCGGTCCTCTTCTTCCTCTTCCTCTTTCTCTGTGCAAACTTTCTGTTCGTGTCTTCAGTCCCCGGTGCCCAGGACGGACGTGTGAAGTCTCCGGTGTGCACGGTTCAAATAATCAGAAGAGCAGTGGAGAAAAAGAAAATATATATATATATGTGTGTGTGTGTGTGTGCGCTCAAACTATTCACCTGATTTCTGCTCTAATGCCGAATAGCTCCTGTGCATATGCACCTGGGCTACTTCTCCAACCTAAAAGTTGTCTGTAAATATTGGCTCCCTCTTCTCTGCTCTGCTGCTGCTGTTGTTGTTGTTGTTGTGAGTATTATTAGTTGCACGCTCGTGTCAAAAAACGCGCAAATCCCAATTCCTCCCGAAGTGGTTCTTGACAGGTGACGGAAAGCTCGCGCTCCATCCTGCCCGGTGTACACGCGCGGCAACGGCAACTCACGGCGCACGAGACTGAGCCGCCTCTCAAAAAGCGACCCACAGGCCGAGTCATTAATTACGTCTCGCGTTTTACGTCGGGGCTCTTCACCAAGGAGGGAGGGAAGGAGGGACGGAGGGAGGGATGGAGGGAGGACAGGACCCACCCTGTGCGCGCCTGTACTTGTGCATGCGTGTGTATGTGTGTGTGTGTGTTCATGTGCATGTGTGTGTGTGGTCAGGGGGGTTGCCTCAGACTCAAAAGAATAAAGACTGGAATTCAAGTTCAAGTACGGACGTGACGTCGGGGTGCGCGCGGAGAACCTGAAGCAGAACAGCGCGCGCGCCAGGCAAGCGCGAGCGGGTTGGCGATGTCGGAGCGGCGGAGCGCGAGCGCGGGAAGGCGGCTCTTAGTTACAACTCGCAGCGCTGTGTTACAACGTAGCGTCGCGTTAAACTCCTCAGATCGATCAATACACAAATGCATAAAAGTGTTCGAACACCGCAAGTCTTTAAGCAACATCGATGTCGATTTGATAGAAGTGTTCAGCAAAAAACATGCACACACGTCGGGGTATACAGTGTATTAAGCTGATGCAGCTCTTAAATCCCCAGAGCATTTTACATATTATTTGGTTTGCTGTTTTTTGTTGTTGTTTGTTTGTTTGTTTGTTTAATAAACATGTATATAGAGTTCGGGATTGTCCAGTATAGAATGTCATTCTTTTTTCAGCACAAAATAGGCAATATGATGAACTGAATTTTATTAAATTTTTTAACCAATTGTATAAACATAACTGAGCATAAGCATAAATAAATAAATTAATAAATCAATAAAAGGGTCACAGGCAAAAAAATATATAGCACAGATACACATGATCAGGTTTTTATTGTTGTTTTTGATTGTTTCTATGACCATACTACTACTACTACTACTACTACTACTACTAATAATAATAATAGTAATTATATGTTCATTTTGAGAGTTCTTTTTTATTTTTGTGACATCATTCCCATATTCTGGTCCATAGTGGTAAATTGTATCATTTGTAAAAGAAATGATAATTTTCGTTCTACCTGACATATCCGAAAACCCAAATACACAGTTAGTCTGAAGTCTGAAGCCTCCCCGTTATCACACACCAGAAAGGCTTCTATATAAGCACATGTATATTTTTTAATCGTCATGCTGTGTAGCCAGAACTGATTAAGATTAAGACTAACTTCTTTACTTCAATGAACTCTGGACCATTTTACTAAAACCACATACATTTTATTCCTTTATCCATTTTTAATTAATACTAAACTGTCCTGTCTCTTTTTATAAACACTTGTGAATATAAACACCTTATCTCTCACCTAACACTTTATGTCTCTCTGAGTGGCTTTACACACTGATCAGCAATAACATTAAAAACATTAACTTTAAAATCACCTAGGTTTTAGTTCCACTTGTGCCACAGGTGTCACGGCATGAATGTTCCTCTCTTTTAATAGTTTTTCCAACATGCTTTAAAGCTTTAAATTAACTGCTCCTGAAAGCCATTTTGTGGAAGTGCATTTTCCTAGCCAATAAGAATGCATTGATCAGAAATGGTTGGAAAGAATACCACTTTTTGAAACCCCGCTTGTAATACATTGTAAGACATCATGCATCGCCTGGTATCTGGCACTGGGATGTTAGCGGCATCACCTTTGAGTGCTGTAGGTTGTCATGTTGGACCTCTGTGGATCGGAATTGTTTGTCCGGTACTGGATCAGATTGGGATCTAGTGATCTAGTGATCTTGAAGCCAGCAGTCTTGGTCGTTTTTCCTGCTGGGCGCCGTGCACACCGGGCTGTGGTGTACTGGGTGTTCTAGTGTCTTTCTCTCCGGACAGCTTCATAATTTTTGCCTGATTTCTGTCGGATCGGACTGGATGGGCTGGCGTTTGCTCCTCGCAAGCATAAATGAGCCTCAGGTGCCCATGATCCTGTTACCAGTTTACTTGTATATACTTGGATGTCTTTATATAAACTTTTAAAAGTTTAATAAACATGTTATATCAATCCTTATATCTGTATATATACTCTTATTAAGGTGTTTTATTAAACCTATTATCTTTCTGTATTTTTTATGTACAGTTAACACTTTAACAAACACTTTACCCTCTTTATGTCTGTACTCACTCCTAACACTTTAATGAATACTTTATTCCACTAATGGTCTTTATTAACAATGAATACTTAAATAAACATTTTATTCACATCCTCTTAGTTAACATTATGAACACTTTAATCAACACTACTGTTTAGCCCATCCATATTCAAGTCTGTCGTCTTATTAATGCAATTATCTCTAATGGCTATATAAGAGGTGGTCTTTTATTTTACTTGTGACTAAAAGCAGTCTCTGAGTAATTATTCGTTGACATTTCCTGTTACCTGATGTACTGTCATACCTGAATCATGCCTTCACTCAGAAAATCTGGAGATTAGTATGTATTCATCGATTCTGCTTTGATAAGCAAATGTCTATATAGTCACATTTCCCGAATATCGTCAGTGACATTTCCCATCAAAAAGCTTTATCATATGGAAATATTTCATTATGTAATTTTTATATTTACATTTTTATAGTTAAAGCCTACTTCTGTTTGTATGGAGTGTCACATCTTCTCCCCATGTCTGAGCAGAGTTCTTCCAGGTTCTCCAGTTTCCTCTCATCTCTTAGAAATACACACACACAGGTGGTCCGGATAATCAAAGTCGCCTTGTGTGTGAATAAGTGTGTGCATGGAGCACTGTAACAGACTAATGTCCCTCCTAACCTGCGCTTAGTGTCCCTTAGGTACACTCCAATTCCAGGATCAAGTGTTTACTCCTACCGAAGAAGGAATAAATGAATAAATGATAATTTCTGCACATTAATGAAAATTGTAAGTGTATACAGAGGAAGGTTAAACACGACGAAACCATATATTTTGTTTTTCTCTTAAGTATTGTATTTTATTGGCATGCCATTGATACCAGTTTACTGAACGTGTGGAACTTGTGGACATTTATGGACAGCAGCTCCCTCTGGTGGATATTTATAATCATAGCGTGTTAAGACTGGTTTACATACTGACTTCAAAAGACAGACAGACAGGCGTACATTTTAATTTCAGAGAAGAATATTGGGGAAACAGATATTATTATTATTATTATTAATAATAATAATAATAATAATAATAATAATTAAACTAAAAAGCTGCTGCTAGACAGTAGTGTGACTTTTAATTTTATTTTATTTCCGACCAAAAAGTCAGAAATGATGCGGAACAAAAACCGGCTTTTATTCCTTTAGGTGTCTCACTCGATTTAGTGTATATTTGTATACACAATTATATAATTTTAAATACTAAATATTTTCCCTATCCTTCCTGCATTTTCAGACCTGAAACCTAAAATGGAAACAACTGTTCAGATTAATATTGAATCTATTTTTTAAAATGTTCACTGAAACCATGAGCTAAGTTGGGTCATGACTGTACATTAAATCCAATTCAATTGAATTTTATTTTCGCATTGCTTTGGTCAGTGTCAAGAGAACTAGGGAAGTGTGTGAGAAAATATGTAGAAATCAAAATGATCTTTTTCACGCTTAGTATTATAATTAATCTTAATTTTCCACTTTTAGTTTGTCCACATGGTTCACGGACTTGGAAAGCTAGAGGGGAAAAAAAAATTGTAACTTGTCAGAAGTGGGATTCGAACCCACGCCTCCAGGGGAGACTGCGACCTGAACGCAGCGCCTTAGACCGCTCGGCCATCCTGACTGCTACGGCTACGTGGTGGGTTGAGACGCGTGATAAACACCTTTGTATGTATTACGAAAGTTTATAAACCAAGTGTACAAAAAATCTAAAAGTGTACAAGTGTACGTACTAATTGTGTACATAAATTACTAAAGCACAAAATGATAATGTAAAAAGTAAAATTTAAGCTGTAGTAGGGATTGCACAATAAACACATGGTCGATTATCGAGTGATTGATCGGAATACAACGAATGATTTAGTTGCCTAAGCATTTGCCAGCATTTAGTTGGCAGTATTTAATAGCTTAATGAAAATAGACTAGAATATATTAAGTCTGACTTTTATTGAGTTGCCAGTTTTTTTGTGTGTTTGTTTTTATCAGCAAATCGTTTAGAGAATTGGTTTATTTTTTAAGTTTTGAATCATGTATTATATGTGGAGGAGTTCATGACAGAACAAAATTCATATTACACAGGTGAATTGAAAAACATGGCTACAAAAAACAGGCAAGAATGTTACTAATAAATGTTTAAATCATTTTCATCACTGTTAGCAAACCAAATTGCTAACGTACTGTAACTCCTAACATCTACTTTGAGTTGTGAGAACTTTTGTTATTAGATCACCTTTATCATGTTTTAGTAATAATTGCGGGGGGAAATCAGTCAGCTTCAGCAATGAGCAGAGCAACTATGAAGAAACAATGACATCTACAATTTATGACATTTACAATTCTATAAAAATAAAAAAAAATTGTCACATACACAACCATGCACAGTATATTATGCAGTGAAATGCTTATATGACTGTTTGTGACCTATATAGAGAAAGACAGGATAGAATAGAAAGATTTTACTGCAATAGAAAAAACAGCACAAAGAAAAATGTTTACAATTCTAAAATTAAAAGATCTGAGATGAATGTACGGATCTACAAAAAATATATTTAAAAGTTTTCATTTTTGGAAAGGCTTCTAAACCATGTGTGCATGCAAACAGACAAACAAACAAATAAATATCTCCCCCATTTTGTTATTTAAATGTGCATATCTTTTCTTTGAAATTAATGTCCAGGAATCACCACCATATTCATTTCCAAGTGAAGTACTGTAAGTAGTGTCTGTGGTTTATTGCAGTGGAAATTCTCTGATAGCTATCCTCAAAGCTGCATGTGTGAATGTTAAACATTTTACATCTGACTGTCTTCTCAATGAGAGATAATTCCAAGCTATTTTTGGAAAAACACTAAAGCCCAAGTGAGGATCTATTTCGACTGTCTGTGACTCAACTATTGTGTTACTACTTTACAGTTATTATTTTTGTTAAGCTCTTCACTGAATATAGAGATAACATGGGGCTAATTTTTGTTAACAATAGTTTGTATTTCATGCTAAAGAAGGATAAATTTTCATTGTATTAATTTTGAGGAATAGTTCACATTCCAAAATATCAGTGAGAAACCTTTTAGTAAAATGTCATGGTTTTAGTAGCAACAAACCCATTGTTTGCAGACATAAAAGTGCTATTGTGTGATGATATCCTCTATCCTCTATTTTAACATGTTTAGTGAGATAAAATTTAAAAGGGAAGCTACATCTGTTTTTTTTTTTTTTTTTCCGTAAGAGGTAACGCTGGGTAGGTTTGTGGGTAACTATTAATGACTAACCAACCCTTCCTCAGCTCTTAGTTGTGTTTTAGTCACATCATCATGAATAAAAACTCTTAAATATACACAATAAATTGGTTGGTACTTTTAGAGCAGAAAGAAATTTTTCAGAAATTTTGGAGATCTTCTAGACTTTTAAACCTGTTTAAAAAGCAGCATACTTCTGACACAAATTCAGCATATGATTCCTGTAACCCCATCTTTAGAGTTTTCATTAAAGGGATGGAGAGGTTAATGCAGTGAAGCATTTGCTTTTTAAGAGTAGTGTGTTTTCAGTATTTCGTTAAGGCAAGCAGCATTGTAGTTCATGATTTGTATTATTTTTTTTTTCCACTGGTGTGATTGCATTTTGTTCTGGCACATAATAATTTTTATGACGGTATTGTAAGTCACTGGAGTAATTATTTCTTTCAAGGTGGCAATTTTCACAACCATTAAATAACAGGATGGGATGTCAGTTTAAGTAAAGACATTTTACTGATCTGCTCAATGTTCCTGCCTTTTTGGCTGAAGAGCCAAAACATTGTGTTATCCGACAGGCAGCAAAGGAAATTATACAAGATAAAGATTCTACAAGATAAAATAATGTCAAAGCAATCATTTCAGCACACTCATTTCAGTGGATGAAAATCAAAGCCAGTGATTGTCTCAGTAGTTGAGCACTAATGGTCTACCTTTTCCTTGACTCCAAATTCAGAATCCTTTGGTAACAAAAGCTGTAGAATTGTAAAAGAGCGCATGTCAGAAGTGGGATTCGAACCCAC
>JAQQZS010000020.1:15610359-15624280 GCA_030068045.1 Platyallabes tihoni | reverse complement strand
GAAATTGGAAATTGAAAGACAATGTCGCGATATTCCTAATGACCTATTTCATGATGTTTGCGAATCTCTTGGTGCGCGTTATCAGCGTTGTCTGAACAATAATGGTCATCAATTTGAACATTTACGAAGATGATTCTTCAATTACATTTGTCTTCTGTATTCGAAGCTATTCCATTTCACTCTATGTTCATAAATGATATTTTTCTCGTCATTCGAAGTGTGAGTAAATTTTTTTGAGACACCCTGTATATATATATATATATATATATATATATATTGGAGAATATATACTATATTGCCAAAAGTATTCGCTCTCCATAGGGTTTAATATGCCATAATGATATAACACCTTCAACTCATCTGGGAAGGCTTCCCACAAAGTTTAGTTGTGTCTTTATGGGCATTTTTGACCATTCATGTGGGATGAGAAGGCCTGGCTTACAGTCTTTGCTCTAGTTCATCCCAAAGGTGTTCTATCGGGTTGAGGTCAGGGCTTTGTGCAAGGACGGTCAAGTTCTTCCACACCAAGCTCACAAATGCGCTTCTAGAAGAATAGTTAAAAATTCCCATAAACACACACCTTTTAATAGTTAAATTTATTTTCTTTAGTATTACTTTTTATTCATATTTTTAAGTATAAGTCTTTATTTTACATTTCTAAGGTCACTGGCGGTCGTATTAAGCATTTCACNNNGGATAGGCTCCAGGCCCCCCGCGACCCTGATCACAGGATAAAGCGGTATAGAAGATGAATGAATGAATGAATGAACGAGTTCGGTGTTAAGTGCTCAATGGGATTTGTTTAAATTATAATTGAATTGAACATCCGGGTCTTTCTGCTTTCGCACAGCCACGCGCTAGAGACTGGGCGATGACGTCACGGGTGCAGGAATGGCGGCGCCGTCTGTCTGTGTGAGGGAGGGAGCCTGAAGAGCCAGAAAACTTTACTCCACAGCACACACACACGCTCTGCGGGTCGAGGAGAGCACACACCGCACCGTTTCAGTCGCCGAGGACAGAGTTAAACCTCACGCACAGCTCTGGCGTGGCTGAGAGTGAAGTCCGGCTGCGGGTTGAAGCTCGCTAAAGCTAGCAAGCTAACTTATTACTTGTAACTTTACCTGCGTTAGCACGGAAGCTAACGTTAGAGCGGCCTCTGCACTAGTCAAGCGCGTGAGCTTATCACACTGAAAGGGATAGCATTCGGGGCTTATTTAACCGGTTTATTCCGCCTGGTTGACATTCGCAGTCTGGGTTTTATTCATACAGATAGATAGATATTGGTGTTTAGCCAGCTAAGCGTTAGCATTGTCGCTAATAACTTAGCCTATATGCCACAATGGAGAGTTTAACCCTGAGCGACGTCGAGCAGAAATACTACTCGGACTTGTTTGTGTATTGCGACGTGGACAACACGAAAAAAGTCGCCTCCAACGGCAAGGTCCTGGAGCTGTTCCGGGCGGCCCAGCTTTCCAACGACGTGGTGCTGCAGGTAACCCAGCTCGAGTCGAGCAGCTACAGAGCAATAAAATCTGCTATTACTCTCCCAGGACATGTATTTTTAGCTTTGTGTGTGGAATACATGTGCATGCTAGCATACTTTCTCTACACCTAGTGATTTAGGTAAAAAGAACAATAAAACATTGGGGTGCATTAATGGAAGAGGGTGTGTTCCCTTGTGAAGTTAGTACTCATACTGTAGCTAGCTTGCTCTTGTATGTACAGTATGTGTGCCATTACCTTTGAACACGACCTGTTAATAGGATGTACGATATTCCAACAATGTCATATGGTGATACTTCAACAATGGACATCACATATTCATGGCAGTATTTGACAGGGATGGGAATCACCTACTGATACGATATTATCATGATACCCCGGTGCCGATTCGATAAACATTACGGTAATATATAACGAATATCACAATCTTTTATAAATATCTCAGTCCGATTTTGTTTTCCCCTGATTTTCCTACAATTTTTAGCCTTTTAAAAAAGTTTAATGACTGATTAATTGTAGCCCGTTCCTCATAACATTGTTTTTTTTCCACTTGGGCTTCTAACGCACATGGTTTTTGACTGAATAGCGCTTCTGGTGTTTTCACCATGTCTGAGACCAATTTGCTCACAGTGTTTAAAGAAAAAGTCAGATCAGTGGATTTAAATGAGGAGGTTTTTGATAATGTGACACCATACAAACGTGTTTCTGTTGCTCCACTGAGAAGATTCTGCGCTCGATACAGAATCGTTTATATCTGAGGTTCATCGGCCGATTATTGGTCACTGCCAGTCAAACTGAAAACCATCCAATTCTGGTCACTTGCCGATCAATCGGGTCATCTTTATTATAAATGCAAAAAGTTTATTATTTTTTTTTAAATGATTGATTTTTGAGTCAGTCTGGTGATACGTGAATCACCACACAAAATAATTGTGATTTCATAACTGAAACATTGTCTAATATCGCTAACATTTGGTTTTGTAATGTTAATGAAACTGACAAACTTGTAATTCAGCAGGTCCTGAAAGTCTTCATGCACAAGAGAAATTAACATCATTAATCAATTACTTGGACATAACAGATATGTTAGGACAAGTTCATTGAGAATGGTAGAGACAACTGTGTGTGTGTGTGTGTGGGGGTTTTATAAAGAAATCACACAATCACGTGAATGAAGTGTTATAAATATTATCATTTTTTATATAGAAACTTATGAGACACCGTGCTTATGAGGAGTGAAACAATCCTTTCATTATCATGTGATTTGTTCCAAAGTTTCTTACTCGTGCCATGTCAGGCAGTTTTTTCTTGACATCGTCGAGCTTGTTAGCAATATATCGATATGAGGGCTATAAATTAATATTAATATTTCTGTTAAGCTGTTTTGTGACAATGTGCATCATTTTAAAGCACCAGATATAAAGCATATACAGATAACGTAATGCTAAATTGTGAAAGTAGGATGTTGACGCATACAAGTCATTGTTTGAGATGAGACTGTCCATGTTTCTAGCCACACTAAGTATATCATCCTGTATTATATACTGTGATGGAACTCTTTATTTTGTTGCTACTTGCACCTTGTTGCTTTTTACTCTTATCGAAGGGGTACTGAATTAAAATTTTATGAGGACTGGTCAATAAAATTTTCTTCAAGCTGAGGTCGGATTTTATGTTTGTGTTAGACTTCAGGTCTTTATACATACAGTCACTGTGAGGCCAAAAAAAAATTTCATAGCATTTCAACAATACTTGCGTGGACAATTTGCACTTGGACGGTCTTGTATATTTCCTTGTACTTGTATGGAATACAAACAGCATAATCGTTAATCATTCTTTAGTGAATCTACATTGCACGCTGCTGGACTGTAAATGAATGTGAATGGACTCTGGTTGCTCGGTCATACCGGTCTCTCAGTTTGGGTATTTTACATGTCCTCAGTTCCGAATACATTTGCTCAAACGGTCCGTGTTTTGTCTTATAACATTACAGTACTGCTTTTTATTATTGCAATGGATTTTACAACATACGAGACGGACTTGTTTTAACTGTTTATTCACTGTAAACTATTGCGTTGATTGGCTCTGTTGACTGGCTCGTATAGCCACGCCCACCTCGAGGGAGAAGCACTAGGTTAATGGTATATTCATTTAGTCTCATTTATCAGAAAAGCATCAGGGTCCGGACCACAGTCCGCCTTTCAGTGAAGACAGAGTTCCAAAGTGCTGATCTCTACCTTTTCATCCAATGTTAATTTTTCACCTCCCAGCAGAAAAAAGACTATAAAATGAAGTGTCAATAAATAATGAGAACACACTTGTGTTTGTAAAGTTTAACTCGTGTTGGTTCCTGACTTTCTGAAATCTTTGGATATCATACGATGTAATTTGCACTGTCAGTATTACTTTCAGTCTCAGAACAGAATATGTTTTCTCAAACTCGCAACAGTGCATCGGACCGGATACCTTTTTCGATCCATCTGCTTTGTTAAACCTGACTCATCCCAGGTTTAGTCCCTACTTTTCTGGGATGCCCCCCCCCCCCCCAAGATTTCGGATCTTAGACGTGTGGATTGGTGTTCGTTCAGACGCAAGAGCATTAGTGAAATCAGCCTGGAATTTAGTTTAGCTCAAAGTTGTTCATTGGGCTTGAGGTCATGACTCTGTGCAAACTATTTCTTCATGATGCTCGGTTTGCGCACAAGTGCATTGTCATGCTTGATCAGGTTTGGGCCTCTTAGTTCTAGTGCAGGAAAATTGCACGCTATAGCGCACACAGGACTTTCTGTGCAACTGTGTGCAACAGTTTTGGGGACAGCCCACAGATAGATGTGATAATTAGGTGTCTACTATCAGTTGGTTATTTGTCATGTTTCCTGAATTATACTTTGCTAACGCATGCTAAGATTTTAACTGGCATTTCAACTTTGATTACAGAGCATAATGTGGCGGCCAATTCCAGTGTGAAAATTGAGGAACCAGTATTTAGCGATTTGAGTCCTGGAATTTGGTTGTGCTATCAGGGGAAGGAAAAAAACTCTATAGATGTAATAACCTGGTCATTCAGTACGTTTAGGTCGACAGCTGACTTTATTTAATTGCCATGTAACATTGCTGAGCTTGGACCCAAGCGACTGAAGCAACCCCAGATCATAACACTGCCTCCAGAGGCTTGTACAGTGGTCACTATGCATGATGGGTGCATCGCTTCCTTAAATCAGATCACATGACCTTTTTCCATCACTTCAAAGTCCAATCTTTATGCTCCCTAGCAAATTTTTCATTTCCAGATGAGTTTTCTTATGGTCACACATCTGATTAGTCCCAATCCTGTGAGTTCTTGTCACATTGTGTTCATTTCGAAATGCTGACGAGGCTGTGATTTTTCATTTATGAAATGTTATTTATTTATGTATTTTTTACTATACAACCACACCAGGCGTTTTAGTGATCCCATTTTATAATTTAGTTTTTCCCTCGCCCTATTCGTCACGTTTTTGATGATGTGTTGAAGAATTCTGAACCCAATTTCAGTCATTTAAAATCTCCTCATTTGCGTCATTTGATTGATGCAGGCTAATAATTTGACCAGGCAGTGTATATAAAATAATTTGCAAGATTTATATTGTGTAATCTCACAATCTTCTAGTTTGTTTTTTTTTTTTTTTACAAAATGTGTGCAGCTGTCTCCTTGTGTTGTGTTAATCTGACTTTATCTCGCCTGCACAGAAAACCAGATTAAATGTTTAGACTGATTAACTAATCTGTGTGAACCAGCCATTGTAAACAAATTGCTTGAGTAATTACAGTTGTACTTTTTTTTTACGCTTGATGGTTTATAGATGAATACAGACCTGAAAGGCTGTATCAGACCGGGCACAAATTTTTTCTTTTTTCTTTTGGGCAGTGCGAACCATTGACTTTATTCATGTCATGAAAATTGACCAAGACAACAGAGAAAGATTCCCTCAGGTCCTGGAGTGTTTTCTTTGCTCTAACACACCTACGTGATCTAATCACCTCATTAACTGTCTGGTTTTCCCCCTGATTTATAATGGGTGTGTTAGACTGGGAACCTGTTGCATGCTTTTGACCCGTTTAGAAGTCTTTCTGAAAGCAATAATAAAAGTCAGAGTGAAATTAAATTATTGCCAGTTTGGTTGATTATGATTTTGTATATAAAACGGAGAAAACCGATATTATCGGTATATTATTAAGCTTATTTTGCTCTTGGGTGAACAAGAGGAAATTAGGAAAATTTAATAATAATAATAGTAGTAGTAGTAATAATAATAATAATAATAATAAATGTAACCTGTGACATTTAAAGCTTCCACAATTGTCTATAAGTTTTTGGATTAAACACATTTCCAAACTGAAAAGATTTAAATATATAAAAGATGTATTTAAGGACCAATTTGAGGAGAGTTTACTAAACAGAATTCAAGATTTAGAGCAGGTCTGTACTGTTTTTAGGGGAATGTCAGAATTGTATCAGTAGTTATCTCGTACATAGTGACTTGCTGAAAGACGGACATTAATGCATCTTTTAGTTAAATACAGGTACTGAACGAGTTTCCTTCCGGGAGCACGTTCGTAAGTCGAATTTGTTCCTAAGTCTGACAAAGTGAGTCTTGTACACCTTCGACATAATTATACAAGGTAAAGCATACCAATCTACTTGGCTAAATCTGAGTGGTGCATCTGTCCATTTTCTCCACACCGCCATCACCAAAGTGGCTAAAAACTGTAAGCCTTTTTTAAACGTGCCTAATGAGTCCGCTGACCTCGTTTAAATTCAACCCGGGAGGGAGGGACAACACTACATGGTATATACACGCTTGAATGGATGCCAGTTTGTCTCAGAGCTGTTTTCCACTGTATTAGACTATGAACTGTTTTGTTGAGGATTTTCTGAAATTAGGATTATTCACCATCGGGACAGCTTTACAGGACAGCAAGTTTCACGTTTCTCCAGCGCACACACGTGCAATATACTGTACTTGAGACATTTTATACATTCACTTACACACTGAAAAATATTGTATATAATTGTAAATATTATCTGGTGCACTGCACTGTCTTTTTTTTTTTTGTACAATACACATGAGCTACTTCCGTGATTTGTTTGCATCTACCCAGTGTTCGTAGATCCACGGTCCGTTCATGTGTGCGGAAATTTGTAGCTCAAATGTTCGTAAGTGGGGGACTAGCTATAATTGCGTATAAAGCCCTGTTTTGATTTTTTTTTTTTTTTTTGTAGTACTAAGTTATAAAATGATGATTTGACATATATTTATATCAATACTACATGGTCACAGGCTAATGTTTTTAATTTTCATGAACATGTAGAACACTAACCCTGATCATAGGATTAAGCGGTATAGAAAATGAATGAATGAATGTAGAACACTATATTTTACACAGAGATTGAAAGTCTATTGTCGTCAATTTCATAAACTGTATGTACAAGTGAAGTCTGTATGGAAACTTTTCTACTCGTCACGGATACTTGGTATCGTCTTATTCTTCATAGATGTGAAGTCTTCAATAAACACACAAACAATATGTACGTCTTTCTCTCCAGGATTGTTTCTTTGTTCACTAAGGACTGATAGTCTGGATAAAAAGTATTTGTTTTTGCTTTCAGATCTTAAAGTACTCTGTATCCTTGGAGCTATTGACACGTTTTCTCAGAAAGGCAAAATGTAAACACGGAAAAAAAAATTTTTTACATATAAAACACGTTTGTTGTTGATACAGTGTTTGTGCCTTTGATTTCTCAGAAGTCAGATCAAGGCCACGAACACTGTCGCTTGCCGTGAATAGTTATGAAACACTTGAAGCCAAAAACCCCATTTTGTGGTGAGTCATCAGACGAGGAGTTTCGCTCCCTCATCGTTTCAGCACCGAGGATCCAGCGCGCCGAGCGACAAACCTGTATGCAGAGGGGCGTGTCTATCTGTGGTGCAGAGCTTTTCACTTTCTCACCAGGCTTTATGCGTTTGATCTTGATGATCAGAGATGGCCAGAGTTGTTTACACTCCACTTTGTTACAAAAAAAAAAATAAATAAAAGCTGGCAGAAAAAAGGAAAACAAGATGCCTTACTTAATCTGTAAAGTTACAGAAGTGCTTAGTCATGGTGGATACTTTCTTAATAATCGTTCTGGTACTTCAGCATGATTTCTCTTTTCGTTGTGTTGTTTCAGATAACAGAGCTGTGTGGTGCGACTCGTCTTGGTCACTTTGGGAGGAGCCAGTTTTACATCGCTTTGAAACTTATTGCAATAGCTCAGTCCGGACTGCCGCTTCGCGTCGAGAGCCTGAACACCGGTAAGCAGAAGTAGACTTTTAGTAAACATCATGTATTTGGGGAAAAACCTACAAATGCATCGACTTCTGTGGATGACTGTTTTTATTCCATAAACACTAAAGCTTATGTAAGTCCACTTAAATTGGCCATTTTACTTAATTCCTAATAAAGTTTTATCCCACTTCACAGATTGAACACTGTGGTGTAGAATTTAATCTCTCTCTGTTACCAAAATCCTAAAATCTACGGGTTGTCAGTTTCAAACCTGAAAGCTCAAGCTCCTGTATTGGAGATGAGGAAATTACCGGTTTCATAGATGAAAAATGAATTAAAAAGCGGATGGAGATTTTTTTTTAAAAAAGCAGGAAATAAGGGCATCCCTTGTACGCCAGAAGATACTGTAAGAGAATAGAAAACGAGTCAACAGGAAATCACAGTAAATGGGACTATAAAGCAGAGATACAGTCTGAAAGAAGTTTTTGTTCTGCATATATTATTACTGTAATATAGGGTATTTATTTTTTTTTTTTTACTTTTTAAAAAGGTATAATTTGTTGTATATAAACAAAAAAAACCTTTAATCATTCTACATATCACATTTACAAATTGAAAAGTTTTTGCCGTGCACTAAATGTGCAGTTTTAGGGTTATGGTGACATTTGTCCATTTATTTCACCAAGTCGATTAATCGGGCTCATTTCAACAAGCCAAGCTATTTTATGTCAAATTCGGTCAGCAAATCATAAGTACTGCTGAGTTACCATGGCAATATGTGCTTTTGGTCAAACCCGGTCCATATTACAATTCATTAAAATGTAAATTTTTGGGGGAAATGCAATTAATCAAAGCAATACTCAGAAGCAAGTTTTGTCATCGTTCATAGAGGTCGGTCGGTCAGATTTAAGAAGCGTATAAAGTGTAATTATAGTTTGTTTTTTATGTAAAATTTTTGTACTTGGTTTCTCATTAAAATGTGATGTCATTGTTGTATAAGTTGGTTTAAATTAAATAACAGTTATTTCCATCCGAGTAATCTGATTGCACGAGAGGCATTCCACCAGTGATAATAGTGTAACAGCACTGGGGACGCATCACAGGTGTCCTAATAACGGTTAGAACGGTACGCTAACCTAATTAAAAGAAGCTAATTTCTTCCAAGTCATTCCGAGTTATATCTGAACAAATCTGTGTTCTTTTATTCACGGCTAACAAACAAAAGCTAACTAGCTCCTAACACAAGGCTAAATGACAAATCCCTCTCTAACCACTGATCAAGGGCACTAGGCGTGTGTGGAACAAGTGGTTGTACACCCTACATAGCTCACTATTTTTTTTTTATTTTTTATTTAACGCAATTTGTTTTCTCTTGATGATGAATTATGTTTGTGGAACTGTTGTATAAAAGTCGTCGTACAGATATCCAGCACAACAGCGCTCCCGCTTGTGAGATATTGCTTAAGATCGTTTGCGATCATTTGATGTTGTATTAACAGGATCCAGCCACGACTGGTTTAAATAAACTCAAAATCTCACATGGAACCAACGTAGACTTAACATAAGTGTTAGTCACAATGCAATCGGAGTTGAAGTAAACGTCTCAAGCTTACAAGTATGAATTCATTTGATGTTTCCTAATTATAAGTCAGAAATTCAGACAAAGAAATTTATTTATTTTTTTTGAATTTTTTTACTTGTTTATTTATTTATTTTTATTATTTCATGTAGCTGTTAGTGTAATCGGTTAGAGTTCAAGGTAAATACCACAATTTTTAGTTTGTTTATTATATGGCTTGAATTTGTGAAGCACCACACTGATCTGTACTTTTACCCTCACAGACCAGATGCTCACACCCGACACCCACTGCTTCAGCTCAGAGAGTAACATATTGTCAAAGTCGTGTCCGAAATGTTATTTAACATCCTGGATTTATTTTTTTTATGCATGTGTATGAATCCTGTTTGCATGAAAGACCCATAGTTGTCAACTTGAGAAAGCACCGACCCTTGACTCACCGGTGTTGAGAAATTGCCACATGATTTTTTTTTCTTTTTCGAATCTTTCACGAAGTAAAAAGTCTGTATTTGATTTTGCAGTCAAAGACCTGCCCCTCCCCCGCTTTGTATTGGCTAAGAACGAACAGGAGGCCAGGCACGCGGCTGCGTACCCGGACGCAGAGAACCAGGGGCAGTACTCCAGTGTGATCCCTAGACCCCCGGGCCGGGTTCCAACCAAGAAAGTGTCCACGCACGAAGTGATACAGCCCTGCGCACCCCCTGTCGATGCCCAGGTCAGTGTCCTGCTCTCATCCTGACCGCTTTTATGATTCCCGCCGGTAAAGGAATAGTTCAAATGCAGACATATTTATCCTTCACAGTTAACTCGGTGCATATTTTTTTCGGTAGCTTGTATACAAATATGTAGACGTGTTAACTGTAATGTCTGCATAGTAATGATTTATAAGCCAGCTATCTGCTGTTAATCATCAGTAATGCGAGTTCCCTTTCGCATGCGGTTCCTCTCGAGCTTTCTTCCTTTGATTGCCTCAGAGTTTTTTCTCTGTCTTTGTCTTGTAAATCTAAACATACGTTCTGTAAACATTGATATAAAGCTGTGTTAATATGATTTTGTTTTCTGGTAAATGTACTCACCTTACTCGAACGATAGTCAATCAGTTAAGATGTGTTTAACCTCCAACAGGCAAGCTTATGTACGCTACATGATTTCCGACACTGTTACACATTCACTTGTGAAAAGAGGAAAAAGGAGGACTTAAAGTCACAGCAGCCATCTTGAATCTTGGCACATACCACATACACACTTGGGTGTTTTGGTGTTCGTCAGTCCAGATCTTGTTTAGGTCAGGAGTGAAATAGTTTCAGGTGTGTATTGTTTTATTAACCCAGGTTGACACTGTTTATGCACAAACAGTAAATAGCACAAGTGTTGTTTCTGTGTGTTTGGCTGATCAACTGCACATCAAGTGTGGGGAAGTTTGTATACATTTCCCTTTAATGTTTATCTTTTTTCTGCAATGTTTATCAATTTTGCCTAGTTACGCTTCTGTGACAAAGTTTTTGCTCCTTCCTAATTTTTTTTAATGATATTTGTCACACTTTTAAAGCAAACAAATTCAGTTTTTAAATGATTATTTCATTTGTTAAAGAGGGCGGGGGTAAATCTACCTGGCTTTATGTGAAAAAGTAATTGCCCCCTAGACCTGATCATTGATTGTGCCACAAAACCTACAATCTCGTCGCTGTGAAGAAATTTTGTCCGACTCTTATTTACAGAATTGTTTTAAATCGACCACATTAGAAGATATTTAAGCATGAACAGCATGTGTAAGCATCTCAATCGGACTTAAGTTCCGACTTGACTTTTGATAAAATTGTGTATTTATTTATTTATTTTTTAAAAATAGTTTTTCCACAGCACATTATACTAGTTTGAAGTTACACCTTAATGGACCAAGTGAAAAATTTATGTTGCTTGTCTTCTGACCCCAGCCAGATACCACGTCTCCCGTAGTGTCCCCTCACCAGTCTCCGCCCACCTCACCTCCCGCATGGAGGAAGCACAAGCGCCAAGCCAGCGGTGGCGGTGTGGAACGGCAGGCTGTGGCGGCTGGAGCCTCGTGGCCTCCGTTCAGAGAAGCACAATCTGGTACATCGTTAATTTTCTTTCATAAACAAATAAAATCAACTTAATAGATTCAGTGACTGTTTATTTTTTTTTTCTCCTTTTTTTTTTTTACTTACCCTTGGGCTGATCATGTGATTTTGTTTTTCAAAAAAGCGGAATACATTTTATCATAAGATCTCTGAGTCACTTCCTCTCTGAGATAATGTGTACTCTTCACAGTATTGAACAGCTGTCCTGTTATATGCTGTGAAAGAAAGTCTCTAAATCTGAGTTGTTTCTTATATTTAGTCTTTTTAACTGACATGCTGTAAATGTTATCTGCCTTCAACCCCCTTTTTCTTTTCTCTGTTGCAATAAGCTGCATTTATTTATTGTGAACAAGCCTGCATTCGACACCGGACTCCTCCTCCTCGTTTTCAACCGGATGCATTTGCAAAAATCAAGTTCCAAGCACTCTCTTGTAGATCTCCACACTCTGCACGTAATTACCTACAGGGATTGGTTGATCAGGCGGTATCTATAATGGATACCTGCCAACTGTGAAAGATTCCGTCAGAATTAATGGCACCCTTTATTAAAAATGGGCATAAAATAATTTTTATTTAATAAAAAATTTTTTATTTAAACAAAGATAAATACAGGACGTGCCAAAAAAGTTGTCATCATTTGAGATATGAATATCTGAGTAACAACATGTCCTGGGCAAACGATATTAAATAGGTCTCAGGTTGAAAAATAAAAGGACAACATATTAAAATGGATAACGATTTCACAAAGCATCACAAATGCTCACTCATGTGACACGACGCGTGTCAAGCCGGTGTTCCTGCTCCAACACGTTCACTTTTGGCGAGTCCCTCATGTGCTCAACTTGTAGCGTGGGGATTTTCTTCCTTCCAAATGCGAACATTATACTTGTTGATTTTCATATTAAATGTGGCCTCATCACTGAAAACAAGACGCTTATCCTACTGCTCATCAAGTTTCTGTTGCATAGCAATGCAGAATTACATGTAAAACATTAAACTTAAGTTAGTTTTTACACATTTTGTTAACATTTTAGATCATTTGAGTGAGAATTGGCTGTGGTGCTAGACTTTGAAATTGTTTTCTGTATTTTGTTGTGGGAAAAAAAGTCTTGAAAATGTCTAGTTTTTATTCACCCTCCTTTTCCAATAATCGTATTCATTGGGAGCGGGGAAGAGTTTTTAACACAAATATGTCGATGACCTACACAAATCATGTAACAGACCTAAATAAAGACCTCAAAGATGCCACAAAGAAAGATACCAGCTGCAGATCTTGTTTAAAATATGTGTGTTGGGTGTCTAACCCCATCTTCCTCATCCCCTGCCCCTCTCTCAACACTGTTCACCATTAAAGGTCCAGTAGCGGGTGACGGGATGTGGTCTGCTCACTCTCCTCCTCCTGTTCAGGAAAACTGGGTCAGTTTTACAGACACTCCTCCCTCCAGCACACTTCCAGCGATGCATCCCTCTTCAGCTCAGGTACTGCGCCATCCACGTCTCTCAATTTGTGGTTTCAATAGCGCCTTTGTTTGCCAAGCTTGTGATGGATGCTGTTTATAAAGCTTCTGTCCTGACGATGTTATGTTAAGCACGGGCCTGTTTTAATGTAGTCGAGCCCACACACAGTAGAACCTCATTACCAGACACCTGCAGCAAACAAAGCAGGTATCCATGGGAGCCAGGAAAATGTTTACAGTTTATATATTTGCCCGTGTCATTTGATTTGAATCCATTGTTCTATATAATCCATTATGCTATATTTATTTTCCATTACCAAAACAGTAGGGGTTTTAACAGCGTTATTGTGCTGTTGTAGTGTAGTTTCTGCTTCCTGTGTCTAGTATATTTGCCGTCCCCATCAAGTATTTGATTAGCAAGAGATTTTCTTTATTTCTTTGCTTTCAAAGAGTCAGACTTTCTTGTCTATTTAATGTCTTTAGGAGTTGTTCTCCAGGCTTCCTGAAGGACTCTCGTTTATGGCTCAAGTTTTCAGTCTAGTCCTTGTACCTGAGCAGTTAAAGAGGAATGTGTTTTTTTTGTTTGTTAAGCCACATAGTGACCTATTTATCATTCAAAAAGTTAAGGCATTAACCAGTGAGAAACGGGTGCAGATGAGCGATGATCAGGGTGTTGATTTAGTATAGTGCTGATGATAAGTGATTGAAACAGATGAGAAGGGAAATGAGGTTGCTGCTCAGGTTATGTAAACAACCGATTTTTAAATTGTCTCTCTAGGCAGTTCTCATTCTGTCACAGTAAAACGTGTGTTCACATTTCTTTAATTAAATTTATTTGCATATTAAAAAGTGGAACGGTCAAGGGTAGCATATCAAACAAGTAATGAAGTTTTTTATATACAGTGGTGTGAAAAACTATTTGCCCCCCTCCTGATTTTTTATTCTTTTGCATGTTTGTCAAACAAAATGTTTCT
>JAQQZS010000020.1:15496515-15513879 GCA_030068045.1 Platyallabes tihoni | reverse complement strand
ACAACATAGGCCTGTTGCCATAGTGGTTCTGCATTAATAATAATGATGATGATATAATAATAATAAAAGTTTTTATTTCTTAAAATGTTCTTAAAATGTGTTGGTTTCCCAGCTACCTCACTTCCTAGTAACAGGCACTCTCTTAACACATATCCTTAATTTGATATAAATTGTTTTTTTTAATGTGTCTACTTTTAATTCAGAAGTATTCAGTGTTTGGGTACACTTGTGTTATTATTCTTTATTTGATTTAATTTAATCAAGTTTTTACAGGTACTCTAATAGGACATTTATTTTGAAATAACTTCTTCCAGGAAGTTGTTTTGCATAGCACGGACTCGCGCAAAAAACAAAAAAAAAAAAAACCCGAGTTTGGCGCGCGGTTCAAAAGCCAGACTTGTCAGCGCGCGCGAAGAAGAAGGCAGCAAGAAGACTGGCAGTTTTAAATTCTTTTAAAATTAAAATCAGTTAAACTGAAGCGATCATCCAGTAAGTATTTTATTAATAGTATTACTATTCCTCCACATTTAATTCACCTGGTGTTTGCAGGATATTAACACGACTGGTGTTGTTATTCGCGCGCGCGACTAATGTCGGCGCGAGCTGTTACAGTTACAGCTGAATATTTTACCTCAGAGTAAAAACTTCGTCTATAGCGGATGTGTACAGAGATAAAATATATTATTCCATCTTTAATCACTATACCGTTATCGTTTACTACTAAGTTTTTACTGATATTAATTGCTAAGTAAGACGCTGAACAGAAAACGCGGCCAGGTTTGTGTTGTGGTTTGGAGTAGAATATGAGCTAGCGTAAAGCGAACTAGCTGCTTTATAATGATTAGGGGTCCCACCCCCTTAATAATCTAGTGTTCTATAACATTCTAGAATCTTCTATAACATCTTGCATGACCTAAATACATATCAGACAAGTCATGAATAAACTTTCCCTCTTCACAGAGCTCACATAAGCTTCAGGTCACTGAGCTGGTAGAAATCTTTCTTTTTGACTTGTCTATTTATCTGTCTGTATATAGAGGCACATTTGGATAGAGCCATCTTGGAAAAAATATCTTATAATAAGCAACCATAATGATGTGGATCCACTTGTGTGTCTGCGTTGTATTTATTTTGTAACTTCCAGGTTACAAATAAATCATCATTTTTTGATAATAAATGGTGTGTGTAACTGTTGTATAAAAGCAATATCACACTCAAGGTTGTGCTGTTGTACTGAATGTCAGCATGGCTGTGATGTGTTCAACACTCGTTATATCCAGCACAACACCACTCCCTCTCGTGTAATATTGCTAAAATATATTGCTTCCATTACTGCCATAAAAACATTTTCCTGTAGCATTAATTTATCTATTTACTTCTTTACTAAACTAATGTTTGAAAACTATTTTTATCAATTAATAATACAACATAAAAATGTAAGACTCAATCTGTATTAAATAAAAAAATAATAAAGTTCATAAGTTTTTTTGCACAGATTTGTAAAAACAGAATAAAACAGGACGATGTGTTCTGTTAGGAAAATAAACAAGAAAAAGTCTTGCTGAGAAACCACAACCTTGCTTCATTTGTTGTGTATGCATTTTTCCTCTACAAAAACATAAACTTGTAAGCGGACGAGCAGTCTGGAATCTTTGACTTGTATTGTTCTACCTCTGTGCTCTAGGTGCTAGCCCAAGGTGTCAATGTTGTCTTGTATTTATTTTTTTGTTGTTTCAGGCAACATGAAAATGTCAACTAGTACATCCAGGAAGAGAAAACAGTGTTCTCCAAACACCGAAAAGTAAGTGCCCTTTTTATCCCTCACAAATAATGACGATATAGTACATGCTGTATGAAAAGTCACGAATAAATGTGAACACTCAGCAAAATCGGTGTAAGCTACACTGCCCCTTAAATGTGATACAGTGGTTGAGAAAATGCAGAGGCCATGTAACTTGTGTTATAATAAATGCTAGTGTAAGTACCCGTCATTGACAGGAAATAGAGTTTTAGAAATAGTTTGTAGAAATAGGCTAGGGTTTCTAACTAATATATATTGGTGCAAGTGTTTGTTTACACTGAGCAATTAGCTTGTTAGTAGCTTATTTTAACCTAGAATAACATGTACCCATTGTTGACAATTAAACAGTTTGTGGAAATAGTTAAAAGGTTAAAGCTAAAAATAATCTGATCAGCTTTAATGTAATCAGTGATGATTTTATTTCAGTTTGAAGTCCATGTACATGTCTGCCTGTCTTTCTGTACAGCAGAACTGTCTGCCTAACTTGTTAATACAAAGAAATAAAATTATCTTACGTCTTGTTCACACTAAGTTGTACTTCTTTTGACATCAGCCAAATACACTCTCTGTTTTGTTTTGTCTTAAAACAACTCTAAAATTCGTAATAAGAAGGGGGAAAAAGACTATGTTAAAATTCACTTCAGCGCTGTTATTTCAGCAATAAAACATTCAGTTTAGCTTTTCTAATTATTATTATCTATTGTTACGGGTATTTGCGTAAGCAAGTAGCTTATTAGTAGTTTATTTTAAAGTAGATTATTAAATCTGGCACATAACCGTTCACAACATAGCAGGTTAAACTTTAGGCAGATATTTAAGTACTGCAGAAGTTCATTAAATTCTGTCCAGTGGTCGATTTAAGACACGCCCACAGTTTGACACCTGCGCAGTACGCTGTCAAAACATGCAGTTTATAATCTGCTCATGACTTCCCTTCTACTCAACATTTTGATTTCTTTTATGGCATTGGTTTAACTTCAGGCAAATACCAAAGGACTGGCAAAGTTTAATTAAATTCTGTTCAGCCACTTTTGCGTGATGTGACAAAATCTGGCTGGACAGACCTACATAAGGACATACAGACAGAAAATTTTCTGAGACTGGTTTTGTGTCCTCTAATGTATGAAATATAAATATATCATTGAAGGAGCGAGTTTTGACCAATGTACAGACTAATTCTTTATTATTTTTTTTAAATAATTGATTTCACTAAAGCTGTATAATTTCCCTCACAGTAATCCAGCAAAGAAGAAAGCCTTGAGACAGGAGTCTTGCCCAAAGAGAATGTCCGCTCGGCTGAAGGAGAACTGCCCGTCTCCTCTGAACTCCCCCGAAAGGATGCGCTCCCCATCGCGCTCTCCCGGTACACCTAGGAAGATGCGGCGCACCTCCACACTGGAGTCTCCCCCCAAAAGAGCGTCTCCTGTCAAAGCCACCCTGGGAGCAGGCTCGTTTTACAGCAAACAGAAACCCCTTTACCTCACCCCGCTCGAAAGAAAGGTGCTCAAGGAAACTAAGTCGTCTCCATCAAGCCAAGATCAGCTGAGCGCTCCCATGTCTTCAGGAGGGAACGTCAAACCCAAAAAGCTGAAAAAGAAGGAGAAAGTGAGAGTGCAGAAATCCAACCTAAAGGGCTACTTTGCTCCTAAACCCAACTGCGTGAAAGCAGATTCATTCACAGACAGTGTGGAAGTGAAGAAGCAGACTTCTATCACGTTTAGTAGTTTGAAATCCAAAAACAAACCCAGGATCGTCGTCAGTGCCGCGTTCTTCGGCACCGGAAAAAAGCCAGCGTCCATGTACAAGCCCCACGCTCTGAAACTGAAGCCCAAACAAGCCATCACTCAGAAACCTGCAGCGGAGAAGGGCACAGCTCCAGTAGAGAGAGAACGCTCTCCGGTGCGCCAGGCTGTTTTTATTCACAAACCTAAACCTAATCCTCAGCTGCCATCGAAACCCAGGAACTGCGGTATTTCTGAGGGCGCAGAACAAACACCACGTCCTCAGACCTTGAGTCTCCCAAAGGCCACTGAGGTTAATGTGGTGGTCGCAAGGACACCTCATTCACCAATCAAATCCTTGGTCTCGAATACGGATCACCAGGTAAGTCTCCCGTCAGTGTCTTGTTCGTCACTGTGATGTTCGAGTACGTTTGGAGAAAGAACAGTTTGGTTGTTTGTTTGGTTTTTTTATTGGAGCTGTGAGAGAGCCTAGTCTGTTATCCTTTTGTATGTTTTTCTACATGTCAGGTAAAAAGTGCCACGGCTTAAATCTGATATGGATTAATTGTTTATTTTATGAAACTATGAGGGTGAGTCAAAAATTATGTGCAATTAAAGTTATATTTAAAAAATTGACTGTACTGTCTTATCAGGGCTTTTTGTTAAAGGCTACCATCTCCCCAGTCACTGTAAAACCTTTGCAGTACAAGTTAAAGTCAATACCCCACTTGTGATGTGCATGAAAGAGCAGCGTGCAGTGATTAGTTTTTACTGTCTGAGGGTGTTGACTAAGTGTGCCAGAATGGATAGGGGACTTCATTGAAGGTCACACAAGTGTCAGCCATCAAGAAGAACCCGGTCGCCCATCCATGTCCATGGCTGATAACATTTGTGAACCTCCTTATATTCCTTATCTCACTCCATCAGACTTTCACCTCTTTGGTCCCCTGAAAGCAGCCCTGTGAAGATGAAGATTTGCTTCTGATGAATATGAATGAAGATAGCAGTGAATTGGGGCTTGCAGCTCGACCAAAACGTTTTTAATACAAAACCTTGTTGACAGGTAGACAAAGTGTATTAAAAAGCAAGCAGATTATGTCGAAAAATTATGCATGTCTTTTTTAAAAGTGAATGGAAATAATTTCTACAGCCAGAGTGCGGATAGTTTTTGACTCATCCTCAAATTACTAAACAAATTGTACACAGTGCCACCCGGATGCTTTGTTAATTCTTTAGTCCATTACCATCTTGGCTTAAATGCAGAAATCCGACATTCTTGCTGTTTTGTATTTGTATTTTTATGTTGAATCCTTTAAATATTTGCAAAAACTGTTTTTTAAGGTCGTCACACCTGCCAATCCTGATTCAGAGACAGTCCTGGACATCAGTGAAATCAGTGCCCCAAATAACAGCAGCTGTTCAGATAATGGTAAGTTCCAAAAACAAAACAAATGGCTAAAACAAAGTGTCATTTAATTTTACATGTAATGACACAATGCTGTGTTTTGACTTCTCAGACACGTCAGCTGTGTACCCAATCTTCGGCTCAAGGAGGTAAGTAGTAATATCTATACATGTAATTAAACTGTAAAGTTGGCTTGTCTGTACGTTGAAGATATTTGCGAGAATATAATTTTGCGGGGGGAGATGGGGTGGATTAGACAGACACAAATTCCTATAAAAAAAAAACTGTCTCTGCACGCATCACAGAAAACAACTAAACAAGATTTTCACAGGTGTATTTGACTGAGCTTGAAGTAATGCATAGGCTTAGTTTCATCGCAGTCGGCCCTTGGGAAATATAATATAAAAGATATAAATTTATATTAAAATAATATATATACTGTATATCAACCTTGGAAAAATCATAATTTCCCCTCAAAATGTAACCGATGACGCTGTACATTTTTTAATACGCACTTATGAGTGTACAATTAAATTCCATGCAGACACATCTAGTATAGTATAATATGTATATTATATGTATGCTTAATAAAGTCAAAGTGTGTGTCTCCATTCAAATATCAGAGAGCGCAAGTCATATTGAACCAACCTTAATTATGACACAGCTGATCAGGTACTCAGAAACAAGCTGTTTCATTGCTAACACGGACAGAGTGAAAAGTTTTCACTGTGTAGTTTTAGCTCAAATAGGATTTTATTATAATTATGCATTTTGAGCAAGGAAATGAAATAGTAAGACCTTAAGTGTAACCGTAGTAAACAAAGCCAAAATTACAAACACATGACTATTCATGATAAAATATGTACTATTCATTCTGGTCATTAAACATTGCACTAAATTATTGATAGATATGCTACACACAGTCCTGATTATGATTCATTCATTATGATTCATGTTAATAATTATTGTTTTCTCTTGTAGGCCTCAGAAGAAGCGCGGTCTGTCGTCCCCTCTGAACTGCAGTACCCCGTCTGCAGGCACGCCGTCTCTCGTGGTTAAAGAGAGGAGCGCCAGAAGAAAGAAGGAGCTGAAGAAGCAAAATGATGACGATCAGCTTGTCATTGTGAGTCAAAGTGACTCATTCACTCACTCATCTTCTATACCGCTTTATCGTGTATTCAGGTTCGCGGGAACCTGGAGTCTATCCCAGGAGGCTTCGGGCACGAGGCAGGGTATACCCTGGAGAGGGTGCCAATCCATCGCAGGGCGCACACACACTCATTCACACACTACGGTCAATTTGGGAACGCCAATTAGCCTAACCTGCATATCTTTGGACCATGGGAGGAAACCGGAGTACCCGGAGGAAACCCACCAAGCACGGGGAGAAGATGCAAACTCCAGGCACACAGAGACGGGAATCTAACCCGGACCCTGGAGGTGCAAGGCGACAGTGCTAACCACAACACCACCAAAGTGCTCAGTCAAAGTGACTAAGTGGATTTAAAAAAAATAAAATTAGATTTATGCTGTGTAAGCTGAAAGATCCCCTTCTGCGTTACAGGATGCCGGTCAGAAGCAGTTTGGTGCTACGACGTGTAATTCCTGTGGCATGCTGTACAGCGCAGACAGTCCAGAGGACAACTTCCAGCACACGCAGTTCCATCAGCGCTTCCTCGACACAATCAAGTTTGTGGTGAGGAAATGTATATGGTTTGCACTGACTAATTTATTTGGAAGATGATTTAATACTTCATACAAATAAGACGGATACAATCTCAGCACTGCTGTTATATATACAGGATACTGCTTAGTATGTAGGTGAACAGAAGAAAATCTTATTTCTAGACTACTGCTAAGCGCACAGAGGACCTATGCCTAACCTTAATCTTATAATAGCTTTCTAATGAGCTTTAATGTTGGTTTTGTCGCAGTTTGCATGTTGGTACATTGGTAATATTGTTGCTTGAGAGTTTCAGCATCCTTAGTGTAATGCAGAGCTCTGGTTACTCTTGGTATATGGTTTTCCTTTGTCCTTATGAGTTTCCATCATGTTCTTAGTGTTCCTCCTACCTCCCAAGAACAAGCATATAGGTGAATCAGTCATGCTAAAATCACCCCAAGGAGGAAATAGGTCAGAACTTAAGTCAGTGTAAAGGTGTGTTCATGCCTCACACTTGTTAGACTGCAGATTCTCAAAATATGCCAGACAAAAATCCCTGACAAAGAAGTGAAATCAAAATTAGTAAATATGCAGACATGCTAATACTGTATATTGTTTTTGCTGAGTATTGATTTTCCTCTTGTTGGTCCATGAAGGGCTGGAAAAAGGAAAGAGTTGTGGCAGAATTCTGGGATGGCAAAATCATCCTTGTTCTTCCAGATGACCCAAAGTATGCAACTAAAAAGGTGTGCGTATGTTTAGTATTATAAGTACATCATTAAGACCTTATGTTCTGTGAAGGTGTGTTTTCCAGAATTTTTTATTTTTTTAATTTTTTTTTTTGCATTATGATACTTGCAATGAGTGAATGAACATAATGGATATACGGTATTAAATTATAGAGGAGTGCATTTAAGACAATGTGACGTGAAAATGAACCGTGTGTTCTGTGATGTCTGGTTTCAGGCAGAAGACGTAAGACGTATTGCTGATAGTGAGCTGGGATTTCAGCAAGTCAACCTCAGCAGTCCCAGTTCTGCAAAAACCTACCTGTTTATCAACAGTGACAAGATGGTAGTGGGCTGCGTGGTGGCTGAGCCCATAAGACAGGTTTGTTTGTGTGTGTTAATGATGCTCTTTTCCGGTCAATGTTAATGTCTTCCTAAATGTAGCAAGCTCGTATTAACACTTCTTTGATAATTTCTCAGTTACTGTTTATATAGCAGTAATTAGCATTTTAATATTTTTTATTAACAGTAAAGTTAATTTACTAATTGGGCATTAAAAGTTAATGCAACTTCAGTGCTTTGTCTGCTATTTGTGTTAAACATTTAAAGTGAGATCTACTTATTTCAAGCATGGGTCAAGTGGAGTGCTCTTACGAAAAGAGCTTAGATTTATTCAAACGGAGCACATCCTTTATGATTAAAGTGAAACAAAGTAAATTTATACAGAGGCTTTCTGAGAAATTCTCAGTTAATCACCAAAGTGCTGTTCGGCTTGCAGGCGTTCAGAGTGCTGGCACAGCCGGAGAAGCCCAAGGACATGACCAAAGAGGACTTCATGGAGCACCACAGAGCCTGGTGCTGCTCCACCGTGCCAGAGAAGGCCATTTGTGGAGTGAGTCGAATCTGGGTGTTCAGCTTGATGAGGAGAAAGGGCATCGCCACGCGCCTGCTAGACACAGCCAGGTACACATTTGCATTTAATGACACCGTCAGCACGTCTTAAAGAATGTGTGAAGTACAGGATGTACCGCAGTCTTCAGCGGAAAGACGAACATGTAATAATCCTAGCATTGTGCTATGCTGTTTCCGAAGAATAACTAATAACGGTATGGTAATGACATGAAGCCGTCCCAATTACAGTCCCAAAGTTTATTTATTTTTATTTAATTAGTTTTTTATTTTACATTAACAGTAATAACAGCAAATCCCAGTTATTCATTCCTCATGTACTGCTGCAAATTTAAAAACTGTCATGCTCTTTTCAGTAAGGAACGACATACAGTACTTATCCATTTCAAATTCAAATTTTGTCACATATACAGTCATACATAGTACGATATGCAGTGAAATTTATATTCAATGTAGTGAAACAAATTTTTTTTAACAGATAATTTTTTCAATAATTATTAGTGCTTGCTTTATAGCAGCTAATTTTCTTTATTGGAGGCCTGAACACTTAGTCCCGTCCCCCCCCCCCCTTTGCTTATTATTAATCTATGTCTGAGCTTTCATATTTTCTTATCAGCTTATTTTTTTTATTATTGTAATAATATTCTTTGATATTTTTTCTTGAAATAGGAAATAGAATCTACTGTTGCACCACAGTATAAACCCTCAACATATAGACCGATCTAAAGGATATGTACATTAGTGTGTGAACAGTGTTTTCTTACTTTTCTGCCTTGTTGCAGGGGATCATTCATGTACGGAAGTCCACTAACCAAAGAAGAAATCGCCTTCTCCGACCCCACTCCTGATGGCAAGCTCTTTGCAACGAAGTACTGTGGAACGCCCTCATTCCTAGTCTATAACTTCATTGGCTAACTGTTTAATAGTTTATACATTAAGAAATGACCTGCTGCTTATCTGTTTGTTTTTAACAGTTTAACAGTTTTAACTTTAGTGTTAATGGATGTTTCTACCAATACACAATTAATGGAACAGTTGAAACATTAATTGAATGAGGTTTTATTTTTTTTTATAACCTCAGCAATTGAAGCTGTACAGTTTCATAAATTTATATAAAAAGCATAGTAAAATTTAGACAATGAAACGTCTCAGTTTAGTGTTTTTCTCCCTCACTCCCTAAATAAAGTTCACTTTGTTTCGACCTAAAATTAAGTTTGCTTCAAAGTTCATTACTCAGGCAAATTCATGTTTCAGATTTGGAGTAGTTAAACAGTTCAAACTGACCCCTCATAGTCTGAGTACAATCTTCCGCTAAAATGTTTTATTTGCAGTCTTTTTTTGTAAATATTTTAAATAAATTTTGCTTATAAGTATGTTTTGTGTTTGGTCCAATGTTTGTTCACAGGAAGTGATAAAACACTGCGTAATGAGTGCAACAGTAGAGATGGGGATAAAATCAATTCAGTTATGACTCGTGTGTGTGTGTGTGTGTGTGCGCCAATTCATGTATTGCAACACTAACTGTTTTTAAAATTATAAGAGATGCACCAGTCAATCAGCCAGTGACCGGAATTGGCTGTTTTTTAGCTTAATCAGCCATGACCGAACCATTTTGGACAATCGATTCTGGCCAAAGTAACAAACTTCAAATGCATTTTTATGGTGTTACATTATCCAATTGCCCACGTTAAAAACCTTTGATCTGTGAAATGTGCACATTAGAAGCTATACACATCCACCCAACGCTCACACCTTTGAGGTGGTACAGTCACTGTTTCTTTATAATCTTACAGGTGGCGCTCTAAACTAATCACACCTTGGCAACCTGTGTTTGAAGTTAAATGTTAATCTTCTGTTTGAATTTAGTTTGTATCGTTTAAATGCTCCTGATTTTTAAGTAAGAAAACTAATAAGGAACGGGCTACATTTAATTACTCATTCAATTGAATTGTGGAGCAAAAATAAAGCTATGGTATAAAATTAAGTTATGATTGCAACAAACTATAAAAATAAACTAAATATTGAATCAGGATATTTATAAAATCATGAAACTTTACAGAATCACAACATTGAATTGGCACCTACATGATATTGTATCTAAGATACGCATCCCTACAACGAGTAATACTGGGTATCCACAACACCTTTGCCAATTAATAACTGCATGTCCAATATCTGGTCCTGAAAGAAGCACTTTACTGTAAAAGTAAACCAAGTGCTGGAATATGAAATGTGGAAAATTACCTCATGTAATCTATTCATTTACAAATTTTTGCACCATACATGTAATTTAAAAACAAAAAAAAACATCATGGAACACACCAGAACTCAGTTTACATTATTTAATTAATAACTGGAACAAGTCCAAATACAGTAAAAACCAGGGACACATTTGTAGGTGACAATTTGTAGGTAACTGCAGAATGAATTCTATCCGGTTTTAGGGAAAAGTTTAAAAACAGGACGAAAGAATTTACACTGAAATAAGAACAGATGAGACAGTGAGGGAAAAAAAAAGAAAGTACAGAATTAATCTATAACTATGACCTCGCTACATTTATCATCCAGCTGACTGTTGGACTCCAGAGCCTGAACGATGTGAGAAGCTGATGGTCTTTTG
The DNA here is from genome assembly GCA_030068045.1 of Platyallabes tihoni. Classification (NCBI taxonomy): domain Eukaryota; kingdom Metazoa; phylum Chordata; class Actinopteri; order Siluriformes; family Clariidae; genus Platyallabes; species Platyallabes tihoni. The sequence continues at coordinate 15,503,032 of JAQQZS010000020.1, read as the reverse complement.
CTGGGATCTTCCTCAGTACAGAGACAGAAAAGCTCCACCATCCTCTGGTAGGCACCGCCCAGAGTGGCTGCGTCCAGCGGAGGGCGGGTTCCCAGCCTCTCGTAATAGGCGTCTTCATCAAAGTCATCCTCATCAAACGAGTCGTCTAGCATGAGTTTAGGGAGAAAAAACAACAATGTTGGTAGTAAATAAAGATTTGCCAACTTTAAGAATAATAAAATGTATTTAACAGTTCACCATTTACACACCAACCTGAATAAAGGTAATCGGTTTAATATCTAAGTATCAAATGTACTGAGCTATAATACACAGGTGGTCAACAGGTGGTGTAGGATGTAGTGGAGTAAAAGTACTGAGGTGTCATTCCTCTATGATCCTACAGGTGGCTCTCTGAATTATTCACACACCGTCAGTCAGCGCAGTGTTGAGATTCGTGGGTGGAGCGAATCTTTCACAGAGTTTGTTTAGAATTCTAAAAAAAACTTGAATCAGGATATTTATAAAATCTTGATGCTTATAGAATCGCAATATGGCACAGAGGTATTGTGAAAATATTGCATCATCTGATTCCAATTCCCCATTAATGGAGTAAATTTACTTAGTTACCTTCCACCTCTTCATGGCAACAATAGTTGCACTTTCTGCTGATTTTCTAATTAAGCAGCAACCTCAAAATCTCAAACACTTTCTGCTCTTAAATTTTTTAAACAAGTAGGTCGGTGCAAGACGAACTTAAGAGCTCATTAAGGACAGTTTTCTGAGGAAACGCCCCGTCCTCTGCCTTCCCAAGCCTGTCACGTCACCTGATCTTAACCCCACGAACAAGAGGGAAATGTTTTGTCTATGAACATCAAGTCCTACTGAAGATTAATAGTAAATGTTCAGTCATAGTGTGAATGAATGAATAACTAAATAAATCTAACCATCATCATCATCCTCACAGTCGCCCTCGCTGTCGAGTATCTCTAGGTGCGGCACAGACAGAGTCATCATCTCCCACAAGGTGAGTCCATATGCAAAGATGTCAGCTTTGTCAGTGATGACTCCTTCCTCCAGCGCCTCTTTGGGTTTCCATGGCTCTGTGCCGATGTAGTGGGCCTTCGGGTCGCTCACTATGGATAAACAAAAATAAAAAACAGATTGTTAACTGCTTTTTTTCCCTCTCTTATTTTTACTTCTGCTTAAGACTTTCTTACCTTGCATATTTTCATCCAGCTTAAGGGAAACACCGACATCACAGATTTTGATGGTCTCGAAGTCACCTTTAACGACGATGTTGCAGGATTTCATGTCTCCATGCAGAAGCTTTTTATCGTTGTGCAGATACTGAGGAGAAAATTGTAGTGATGCTTATTATATAGTGGAATAAAAAAGGGATGACCTGCGATACGAGTTTTATTCTGGACTTGGGATATAAATACCTTTGGAAAAATATAAATGTATAGGCACTATAGAACGCTATAATTTACTCCTAGTGGTGGATTAAAAAAAAATTTTTTTTAAAAAGTCAAAGTGGCTTTTATTGCCTTTTTGACCGAATACAGTAGAGACAGAAACATCATAAAATGTTCCTCTAGGTGCTATGGTGCTTCCCAAGATAATACAGGACTCCATAAGACGGTGCATATCTTAAATAAATGAATTAAGCTAAAGAAACCTAAGCTACATGAAGTGCACACAAGAAAATATTCAGGATTTAAGAAGAGTACAGTGCGGATCGGTACAAAATACTAATGTGAGCAGGGTGCAAAAACAAGATTTTGCAATATAAGAAATGGTACAAAATACAAGAAAAATTGCGAACTGCGATTCTTCTGTGTGGCAAATCACATATCAACACTGACTTTTTTTTTTTTAATAATTTTTTTTTATTTATATGTCTAGCATTTGAGGTGGTAATATTTTGCAGATCCTCTACAACTCTACTCTAAGTTTGTTTAGAAGTGTAACAAGATCTTTGAAAAATAATTAAGTAAATAAAAATATCTATAATAGGAATATTTATAAACTCGTACAGAATCACAACACAAATCTAATCGGGACCTGTGTATCGTGATAATATCGTATCGGGTGATGCTTGGTGATGATTCCCATCTCAGGTAAATATGCCGTAATGCAGAATAACACAATGTTTTTAGCAGCCAGTTCAAACAATAAAGAATGTGAATGAAAACTACTGAAAATCCTTTTTTCCTCATTCAAATCAATAAAACAAAAATAAGACCGCTGATGATTAAAAAAAATAAATAAAAAAAAAGAGTAATTTATCATTTTAATCTAGAAATATTTTTAGCTTTAAATGAAGAGTGAAATGTTTGTATAAAACGCACATTATTAGGTGTGTCAATAAGTTCGAGTCAGATGAAGAACTCTAAAAGGAAGCAGGATTTATTTGTGTAGCCGATACCTGCAAACCACGGGCTACATGAAGAGCCACTTTTTCAACAGTGGCAACTGGGAATGCCTGCAAGCCCTCCTCTCTCCTCTTTTCAATCAGGTCATTGAGAGACTGCTCTCCTCCGTACTCCATCGCCAAACACTTCGAGCCGTCCTTCGCTGTAGTGAACGCCCGGAAACCTGCCATCCAGAAAATAATAAATCCATTACATGAAAGAGAGAGACGGTCTCCAAAAGTTTAAATGACTCGTCAAAACATTTATCGATCACAAATCCAGGCACAGAGCAATGGACAGTGTGAGCGCTCCCCCTTTTCTCCACAGAGCACAGGAGCTTAAACACTGCTGATCTATTAAAGCCCACTTTAGATTTTAGATTAAATGTTTTTTTTTCTTCTTTTTTTACCAACAATATTTGGGTGCTTCAATTCCTTTAAGATCTTCGCTTCCTCATTCAAACGCTTCTGAAACATGGTCTGCTGAGTCTTCGCACATTTGCTGTTGATTTTCTTAATGGCCCACGGAGAATGAGTCTGTTTTCCATTCCTGAAAGCAATGTAAAATAGTTGAGCAGTGCTTAAATCCTTCAACTAAATCTAATCACAGACTGAAACCACTAGTACCTGTTCATGAGGTAGACGTTCACACCCGTGCCACAGCCGAGCTTCTTCATAAACGGTGACGCTGGAATAGTCACCGGGGTTCCACAAGCACCAACTACACGAGGGGGGAGATGACAAAGGAACAAAGTCACTCCTTCAGCACAGTTTTCATGGAAGCTAAGAAACCATTAAAAATATATTTTGTGAAAAATGCACTTTTTCTTTCCAACCTGAACTTGTTACCTGCTTTTCCTCATTAACACAGAACTAGAACAGAGGAATTTCCCTTAAAATTAAATAAGATATTTTTTTATCAAATACCTCAGGTATTGTTCATAAATTACATATATTTAAAAAAAATGGCTTCCATGTGTAAGACAAATTGTTTTCAATTATGTCAAAAACAATTATTTTAATAATTAATCAGTTATTAGTTGACAGTTATAATTATAAAACAATTATAAAAATGAGTAACACCAACGACAGACTTAAAAGCTTCGCATAAAACTGCTAAATAAATTATGACATTTCTAAACAAATGAAGAGAGACATCCGGCATCTTTTTGCATTTGTCCAGTGCTTTTCATCTACAGATCTTTGACGCGGGAACAATTTAAAATCGTCAAATGCATTTCAAAATATAACGATTTTTTTTGTGTAACAGTAACAACAATGACAGTCATGTCGGTCAATGACTGATATTTCTCTCATATTAATAAACAATTATAGTTGAATGATTTTAGTGCTTAACTTTAAAATAAGATATTGAGGTAATTGCGAATTAGATTGATTTGATGAAAAAAAGAAATGTGTTTAGATGAAACGTATACTAACCCTAACCCTAGGTCCACGTATGATCATAGTGACGAGACATTTCCTTGAACTTGGTATTTTAACTTTAATATTAAGAAAATGTATTTCCTATTAAAAAAAAATACATACTATATTTTCTGAACGTATACACGTAATGTCTGTTATGTTAATTTAAATGTTTATGGGATTAATAAGACTAAGTGCCACTTGTCATTTTCCCCCACTGTTTTGTAGAATGACCCACAGATGTGCAGCCACATGTCCATATCAATTGTGCAATACAAAATCTGTCCACTAGGTGTCAGTACAACGAGCTCTTAAATGAAGCTTCGCGGAATGAACCTTTAGACGAGGCTTCATCTCACAAGCACCATCACTGATTTAAAACTTTAAATGTTTTATGTGTGATGTTTTACCCGGACTTTTTATCTTCGCCGGTTTACACGGAGTTTTAAACGCTTCCGCTGGTCTGCTCTCGGACTCCATTATACTGAAACAAAACACACAACTGCTAAACAAACAGCAACACGGAAAGCGTCAGTTTACAAACAGAAACATATCTATATAATATAGATCTACTGTTAAATATTTATATTTAATGTATTATTTAGTCCAATACTTCGCTGGCTAACCCACTAACAACAAACCTGCTGCTTTTTGAAAATCCGCGCCCGTCTTTCAAACCTCTTCCGCTTCCCTTAGCTTCTGCGTTTTCATTAGCTACCACGTGATGGCGTCTTGCGTTATGATTGGCTACAAATCCAAATACCGCTTCAAGAATGGAACTTACAGCCAATGGTAGGCCAGAAGGCGGGCTCTTAAGATTCATTCAAACGGGATAGGAAAAAATATAAATAATGAAACCTAGGGGAACTATATTTCTACAAAACCAGTCTAAACGTTCTAAATTCTTTTTTTTTTTTTTAACAAGAGAAGCAGAATTTAAATCAAGTCAAATCGGTCAAGCAGGTTTAAATCACCATCACTGGTTTGAATCACCAAGCCAAGTTCTTAATCAAGATATTATATAGTTAACAAATCATTGATACACTGAACACTTCAAATGATTCTTCAAACATTAAAAAAAAAACTTAACAAGTGCATTCTTATATTTTAAATGAGAAACATTATTTTTATTAAAATTAATATCCTCTTTAAAAAAAAAAAAAAAGAACTATCCACCACTGGCCACTAGATGGCGCCTCAAAACAAAACCTGGCTTTTCCTGGGTAACTGCTGAATGTATAATTGCCCCCAGGGTTTCCCATCTCTACTGTAGTTTAACTGAATAATAGATGTAAAATGATGGCCAAAAGTCAAATTCAATGTCAATTAAATTTTGTTTACAATAATGACAATCGAGATAAGAATAATCTGTTATTTAATACATTAAAATTGCTATACAGCAACCAATATTTATTTATATGAGTCAAATAAGTATGTCCGCAGTACTCTAATGTCATTCGCTTAGTCCTTGTCTGCTTGACTGCGACTGCCTTCTTCACCATTGTCCAACAGTTTTAGGTCTAAAACTGGTGCAGAATCTGGGAACCATGGGTCCAGAAGCTGGGTACCATTGTCACATTATAGCCAGTTTTTCCATTAGTATTTCAGTTAATTAGGACAACTCTTTATAACTAATTAGTGACAATACACAGAAGGAACACCATATGCTGTGTAACCCTAACATTAACCCTTATCCTGTAGTAGTATAATTTACCGACACTAAAGAGGCCCAATTCAGTTCCAGCATGACAATGATAACGAAGACATTTTTTTCCCAGGTTGAAATAGAAGAACCACAGACCCCTGCCCTCAACCCCACTGAACACCTTTGGGATTAATTTAAACATTCCAGTCTTGTTCTCTCTCTCTCTTTTGTTATTCTGAGGCCAAATTTTCATTTCATGAACCTTTCATGTGTTTGCGTTCTAGGCCCTTTGTTTCTGCTAAATGATCCACTCAGAATTCGCCTCAAGTCAAAAACAATAATGCATCATATGGTGCTCTTCACCTGGTCTAACTGCACATGGTAAGAGCTCCTGGAGCGAACTGGAGTTATACAGGGAAATTGAAAATGAATCCTGGGGCGTTGGGTTCAAACCTCTGGTTATGCAGGGTCACGTTTTGTTGCTGTGAAGAAGCTGACGTGCCAGTATTAACAACATGCTTCAATATAAAACAGACAAATTATGTGCAACTTTTTGAGAAATGACACATTTTACTTTTTTTTCTTTCCTTTATACATTTTGAACACATGCTCTATGGGGATTAGGAAGTCCTTGTACATCAGCTCCCACAGAGTTAAACATGTTTCGTTCTGTTCTCCTCTCTACAGGAGTTTATTTATACTGACAATTTTAGAATTTCCCCTCATATGGCTTTCCAGTCATTAATTTATGCAAACTAATTTATAAAATGGGCAGAATCAAAAGCATAAACCCATTCATTCACTCACTCATAACTTATTATTTGATTGTGTTATTCAGGTTATCATGACTACTGTCTATCAGTACCACATAAATGCAAGTTTTGCAATTAGTCCCATTTCTGTAAGGACAAATTAAATAATAAAATCATTTATTTATTCATTCGTTTATATATTTTCTGTAACTGTTTGATCCTTTGGTCCATTGGTCCATTGCATGGCACCACACACACACACACACACACACAGTGGCGGACTGGCCATCTGGAGCACCGGGA